>PVIW01017271.1:0-14503 GCA_004026585.1 Noctilio leporinus
GAGTTTACTAGCCTAAGAGAGCACTGGAGACAGAGAACTACTAGGGTGACCACAAAGAAAATACATTGACACCCACCTACCCTGGGCTCCAGCAGAGGGGCAACAGAGTGGACTGGAGACACGTGGGAGAGTTTGCAGAGGTGGCTTGGAGGAGAGAAGTGGGGAAGCCACTGCTGACTCATCACCCACACCTCGGGAGGACTGTGCTGTGCCAAGTGGCTTCCCTGTAGACCTGCCCAATGGAAGCAATCTGCCCTGGCCAGCGGTCCTAAGTCTGGTGCCTGATCACAGTTCTTTGACCTACATCTAAACAAGCCTCTCCTACCCTGTCCTGTCTGAGCATAGATAACAATAGTTGGCACCTGAAGAGGTATATCTCTCACTCAGCAGTGCCTGGACCTGGCAGCTGATTACAAACTCTCTGACTTATAGCTGGGTCAGTCAGGTAGTTCCACAAAGTGGCGTGCAAGCCTGGTGGCTGAACACAGGTTCACTGGATTACAGTTGGATCTTGCTGCCTAGTCCAGTGGTGCCTGGGCCTGGCAGCTGATCACAGGTTCATTGATTTACATCCGAATCTGTCCCACCAGGCTGCACCTGAGCTGGCAGCTGCTCCAATGGATTACAATTGAACCTCTCTATCTAGCCCAGCAGGGCCTGAGTCTGGCAGCTGATTCATTGATTTACAACTGATTCGGTCTGTCACCCCAAGCTACATCTGGGCCTGGTGGTGGATCACAGGCTAGTACGATTACAACTAAATCAATCATTCCAGCCCAGCAGTTCCTTAGGCTGGCAGCTGATCACAGTCTGATTGGATTACAACAAAACCTACAAATGGGGAGAAAAAGAAATAGTCCATCATCAAAAGGAAAGGAGGAATCCCCAGAAAGGTCACCAAATGAAACAGAGGCGAGCAAACTATCAGATATGGAATTCAAAATAGTGATGATAGAGAAGCTCAATGAGCTCAGCCAGCTCAAAGAAAACTATAAACAACTCCAGGGGAACTATGAAGAACTCCAGGGATGCTACAAGGAACTTACTGAGAACTACACCAGCATTAAAAAGGACATAGAAACTATCAGTAAGAGCCAGGAGGAAATGAAGAATACAATTTCTGAATTGAAGAATACAGTAGAAGAAATCAACAGCGAGCTAGAGGAAGCAGAGGATCGGATCAGCAAGTTGGAGGACAACCTAGAAACATATTCTAAGACAGAACAACAGAATGAAGAAAGGCTAAACAAGAATGAAGAGGTTTTAAGAGAGCTGCAGGACAACATGAAATGCAATAATATCCATATCATAGGGAAACAAGAAGGAGAAGAGAAACAAGGAGTGGAAAACCTGCTCAAAAACTAATGGTAGAAAACTTCCCTAACATGATGAATGAAAATGTTACTCAAGTTCAGGAAGCACAGAGGGTCCCAATGAAGATGAATCCAAACAGACACACTCCAAGACACATCATAATGAAAATGACAAATTTCAAAGACAAAGAGAGAATCCTAAAGCATCAAGAGAGAAACAGCAATAACATCTAAGGGGGCTTTGATAAGGTTATCAAATTGCTTATTCAACAGAAACAATATAAGCCAGAAGGGAATGGCAAAAAATATTCCAGATAATGGGAAACAAAGGCCTGCAATGAGGAATACTCTACCCAGCAAGGCTCTCATTCAAAATGGAAGGAGAAATAAGAAGTTTTCCAGACAAAAGAAGACTAAAAGATACAGTTTTTTGACTTACATCTAAATAAGCCTCTCCTACTCTGTCCTGTCTGAGTATAAATACAATAGTTGGCACCTGAAGAGGTATCTCTCACTCAGCAGCTCAAGGGTCTACTTTTGAAAAATGAAGAAACAATCCTGGCTGGTGGTGCAGTGGATGAGGTGCCGGCCTATGAACCCAAAAGTCACTGGTTCAATTCCTCAGCCAGGGCCCATAACCAGGTTGCAAGCCTGGTCTCCAGTCAGGTCCTTAGCTGGAGGCAGGTGAAAGGCAACCATACATTGATGTCTCTCTCCCTCTCTGCCTTTCTCTCTTCCCCTCTTTCTGAAAATAATAAATAAAATATTTTTAAGTATATTTTAAAATAATAAAAATAAATTAAAAATTAAGAAACAGAGACAGAGAGGAACAGAAGTACAAAGTGGGACAATGGCAATCAATCAGTAATAACCTTAAATGTAAAAGGATTGAATGCACCAATCAAAAGACATAGGGTAGATGAATGGATAAGAAAACATGACCTACATATATGCTGTCTTCAATAGACCTACCTCAGAACAAAAGATCAACACAAGTTGAAAGTGAAGGGATGGAAAAATATGTATGAAGCAAATGGACATGAAAAAATGGCTGGAGCGAACCAAGATGGCGGAGGAGTAAGTGGAGCTACACCTATCTTCTTCCAATGCTAAACTGGAATTACAACTTATTTGGGGAGAAATCAATCAGAATAACCAACAGAAAACCAATTGGAAAGAAGTCTTATTACCAGAGGCAGAACAGAAGAGCCAATTCATCACAACATGACCAGTAGGAAGTGCAGAACCACCAGAGGCTGATGGGGCTCCCATAGGCGGCAGCTGAAAGGATGGAGTAACATCTCATCAGCTGGGGGCTCCAGCTGAGAAGGGCAGGATTTAAACCCCTAACTGGGCTTCCCAGACTACAGCAACACAGCTGAGAGTAAAACAGCACCCAACTGTAAAAAGCAAAAAGCCACCAGGTTTAGCCAGCTTGACAGAGAGACTGAATTCTTAAAGGGACTGTGCACAAAAAATAGAGTGGCACCCACTGACTGTGGGCTCCAGCAGAGGTAGGGCAGAGTGGACTAGAGAAACTGAAGGAGGGTTTGGGTCAGTAACTTTAAGGGGAGAGTTAAGGGAGCAGTCCATGAGTCCAGTGCTGACCCATCCCCGATACAGCCAGCAGACCACTCTTCCAAAGGTCAGGAGCCTGAGGGGAAGCCACAGCCCCACCCATAGGAATTAATCCACCCCACCCTGCATTGTCTAAACCTGACCTCAGATCACAGGTTCTTTGGATTAACAACTGGATTCATCTGCCCCACCCAGAGGTGCCTAAAACTGACCGCTGATCACAGACTGATTGGATTAACAGCTAAAGGAGACAAAGACAGTGGATCTCTGGTAGTCTCCAACTGGCTGAGTAGGCCCAGACTGAGACACCAGTTGATGTCACCAAGGACAGATCCAGGAAGTAAAAAAAGTGTACCTCTACGCCACAGAAGGTCACACCACTAAAACAGTAAGTGAAAGCAGACCAATCTAAGAAGCAGAAACAAACAAGAGCCACCTAAAATGGGGAGACAAAGAAATAAAACCTCAGAAAATGGAAAGGAGGAATCCCCAGAAAGAATGCAAGATGAAATAGAGGCAAGCACCCTATCAGACATGGAATTCAAAATAATGATGATAGAGAAGCTCAATGAGCTCAGTGAGTTCAAAGAAAACTACAAACAACTCCAGCAGAACTATAAACTCCAAGGAAGCTACAAGGAAATTACTGAGAAATATACAAGCACTAAAAAGGACATAGAATCCATCAATAAGAGCCAGGAGGAAATAAAGAACACCATTTTTGAACTGAAGAACACAGTAGAAGAAATCAAAAGCAGGCTAGAGAAAGCAGAGGATCAGATCAGCAAGCTGGAAGTCAATGTAGAAATAAATTCCCAGGCCCTGGCTGGTAGCACAGTGGTTAAGGTGATGGCCTGCAAACCCAAAGGTTGAAGGTTCAATTCCCCAGCCAGGGGATATAACCAGGTTGCAAACTAGGTCTCCAGCCAGGCCTGTGGCTGGAGGCAGGTAAAACACAACCATACATTGATGTCTCTCTCCCTCTCTCCCTCTCTGCCTCTCTCCCTTCCCCTCTTTCTAAACATAATGAAATAAAATCTTTAAAAAAAATGAATGAAAGAAAGAAAGAAAGAAAGAAAGAAAGAAAGAAAGAAAGAAATTCCCAGGCAGTGCAACAAAATGAAAAAAGGCTGAACAAGAATGAAGAGGTTTTAAGAGAGCTGCAGGACAACATGAAATATAATAACATCTGTATCATAGGGATACCAGAAGGGGAAGAGGAGGAGCAAGCGACAAAAAACCTGTTTTGAAACAGTAATGACAGAAAACTTCCCTAACTTGAGGAGAGAAAATGTCATGCAAACTTAGGAAGCACAGAGGATCCCAAGGAAAATGAACCCAAACAGGCCCACTCCAAGACACATCATCAGGAAAATGGCAAATTTCAAAGACAAGGAGAGAATCCTAAAAGCACCAAAAGAGAAACAGCCAATAACATTATCAGCTGATTTCTCAATAGAAACACAACAAGCCAGAAGGGAATGGCAAAAAATATTTCAAGCAATGAAAAACAAAGGCCTGCAACCAAGAATACTCTACTCAACAAGGCTGTCATTCAAAATGGAAGGTAAATTAAGGAGCTTCCCACACAAAATAAGTCTAAAAGAATGCATCTCCACCAAACCAGCATTGCAAGAGATGCTAAAGGATCTGCTTTAAGAAGATGAAGAAACAGAGAGGCAGACAGGAACATAGGTACAAAGGTAAATGGATTAAATGCACCAATCAAAAGACATAGGGCAGCTGAATGGATAAAAACCAACTTTAACTTATGAATGCTTTAAAGTGATCTTGTTATAAGTAGATTTTACTGAAAAGGGTACAATTTTGTATATTACTTGTATCTGTATTACTGTAGGTTAAGTTTTCCTAGATTGGAATCATTTCACAATATGAGAAAATGAGGTTGTTTGCAATAACTCAGAAAAATTGAATGCAGTTAAGGAAGAAGAAAAACCTAAGAAAATATGGATGTATATTAATAGAAGACATGTTATCTTTCTTATTCACTGTTGCAAAATATGTGCTTATTTGTGGCTGTGTAATATATAGATTTTGTTAACAATTTATGTTTTAAATAGCAACTGACTGGACATGGATATGTTGTGAAATCAGATAATCTTTAGGTTAGAAAAGATGCTGAGAATGAAGACCAATTTGGATGGAAGTTGCAAACTACTAAACTATATAACTCATGTATATAGACAATATATATTCTCATATTAGCATGTAAATTAGATGAGATTCCTTTCAACTAAGTCATGGAAATATACATTTCCAGTTATGAAGGCCCCTAAACTGGGTATGCTTCGGAAAAGGAATTAATGCTATAGTAAACTTTATTATTGAAATGTGAACATACTGAATCTCTACCTCAACAGACTCTTAAATAGTTTAGGGGTTAGTTTAGGACCACATAGGAAGTCAACCACAAGTTAAAAAATAGCTAGAATACTATTCTACAAAATTATTTAAATCCTAGGGATTTTTATTTTTCACCTCAACGTAGTAGACAATAATTTTTACACTGGGGACCAGCTGAGCACTGCAAGTGCCATTATGTCTGAAGGCTTCAATTGTAAAACACATGTAAAAGAAAAATAGAGGGTATTGAAAGAAGTAAGACCTGTACACAGCCTAAATAAATAAATAAATAAATCTACAATTTAAGATAGAAAACTCCAAAAAGAATAAGTTGTAGTTACAGTAGTTTAAAATAAAGTTGAGTTGTGTTATTGGAGTAGGGAGGATCTGATTCAAAAACCAAATTTATGTTTTACTATGGGTTTGGCACTGTCTCTAGGACAACTTTCACAAAAGTGAGTTCTGCAATACACCATTTCTGTGATATGTTTCACGAAAATAGCATTCCAGACTAAAATAAGTATTAAACAAGAAAAAAATCTACTTAATTTTGCTACAATATATCTAAAACACTATCATTTAACATGTAATAATTAGGTAAGCTATTGGCATATTTTAAAGTTTTTGTATTAACTCTTCAAAATCCTGTATGTACTTTAAATATGTGTAAAAATATGTATGGGTATAAATGTATTTTGCATGTGTTTGGTAATATTGCAATTCATATTACTTAAAAGAGTAATTCTTTAAACTAATGAATTAATGCAGACATTTTGGAATAGTGAAAAGAAGACTTTGTATTAATATGATTTGAGAAGTTGACAGAAGGCAGTAATTAAATGGTGAATTTTCTGGATGTGAAAGGAAAAAAGAAAAAGTACACATTGGTGGTTACAGAATAGACAGGGGGATGTTAAGAAGAACAATGGAAATAGAGAAGCCAAAGTACTTATATGCATGACTCATGGACATGAACTAAGAGGAGCATTGCAGAAGGAAATGGGGTACTGGATGGAGGGTGGCAAAGGGGGAAACATTGGGACAACTGTAATAGCAAAATAAATAAAATATATTAATAAAATAAAAAATGGCTGGAGTAGCAGTACTTATTTCAGACAAAATAGATTTTATGATGAAGGCCATAAAAGGTGACAAATAAGGATATTTCATAATACTAAAGGGAACAATCCATCAAGAAGATAGTACTCTGGTAAGCATATATGCACCCAACGTAGGAGCTCCCAAATATATAAGGAAAATCTTGGAGGACTTCAAGAAGGATATAGACAGAAACACAGTCATAGTAGGGGATTTTGATACCCCATTATCAACAATGGGCAGAGCTTCCAAACAAAAAAAACACCAAGGATATTATGGCATGGAACAACACTCTTGAAGAAATGGACCTAACTGATATATACAGAACCTTTCACCCCAAAGAAGAAAATACATTCTTTTCAAATGCACGTGGAACATTCTCAAAGATAGACCACATGGTAGGTCACAAGACAAACCTCCACAAATACAGGAAAATTGAAATCATACCAAGCATCTTCTCAGATCACAATAGATTGAAACTAGAAACCAACCTCAAAGGAAAAAAACAAAAACACTTTAACTCATGGAGACTGAATAACATGCTTTTAAGTAAGGGATGGATAAACAATGAAATCAAAGATGAAATAAAAAAGTTTCTAGAAACAAATGACAATGAATACACAACAGCCCCAAACCTATGGGACACAGCAAAGGCAGTCCTCAGAGGGAAATTCATAGATATATAGGCCTACCTAAAAAGGTCAGAAGAAGCTTATACAAATAACTCTTCCTTTCTATCTCTATTATGAGCTAAAAGTTACTCTTAGTTTCTTCAAAAATGAAGTATGCGGAACCCTGGTGCACTGTTGGTGGGAATGCAGGCTGGTGGAGACACTATGGAAAACAGTATGGAGTTTGCTTATAAAACTAAAAATGGAACTGCCTTTTGACCCAGCAATTCCACTACTAGGACTATACCCAAAGAATCCTGAAATACCAATTGATAAGAACCTATGCACACCTATGTTCATAGCAGCACTATTTACAATAGCCAAGTGCTGGAAACAGCCTAAGTGCCCATCAGTGGATGATTGGATCAAAAAATTTTGGTACATTTACACAATGGAATTCTATATAGCAGAAAGAAAGAAGGAACTTGTACCCTTTGCAACAACATGGATGGAACTGGAGAGTATTATGCCTAGTGAAATAAGCCAGTCAGTGAAGCACAAATACCATATTACAGGATAATAATGAATGAAACAAATAATAAGAAAAACAGAACCAGATATATGAATACAGTGAATAGGCACTTCAGTGGGCAGGGGGAAGGAGGTACAGGGAGTGGGGAGGAAGTGGCAAAGAAAGGGAGCAGTTTAGACAAGAACCTAGTATGGAAGAACCATGGACATGGGCAACAGGTAAGATTCACTTTGTGGGTGAGTGGGTGGGTGAGGAAGAGGACAGAGGGGAGCAAAAAGGGGATGGATGTAATACAACAACAATAAAATTAAGTTAAAAAAGAATATAAAATGGAGTACGCATCTCAGGTTCTCTTTTTGTTGTTTTTTGTGTGATGTCTGAGAGAAGAATTAATATCTTTACTTTGCCATTGCAAAAAGAAAAGTCCTCGGAATTAAAAAAAAAAATTTATAAAATATGTCTCCTCTACTAAATTTCCCCATAAGCAGAATGACAGTATCTATCTTGTTCAAGTCTGTATCCTTAGCATCTGACTCACAATAGGAGTTGATAAACTATTTGTTGAATGAATGCAAAAGTGGATTAATATATAAACTATAATTTAATTTTAAGGGAAAAGGTAATATAAAATGCACTAAAGAGGACTGCCCCAAGAAGTTATACCTACATAGGAAAAGATGTGTTTTCTGCTTCAGACTACAATCAAGATTTTTCTTTTGTAATAAAATAGAAATTTGAAAGGCATTTAAGCAAAAGCTTATTTTTATTATTTTTTAAATATAATTTTATTGTTGTTGTATTATATCCATCCCATTTCCCTTCCCTTCTCTCCCCTTCCCCAACCACCCACTACCTGCTAAAGTCAATCTCACTAGTTGTCCATGTCTATGGTTCTTCTGTGCTAGTTCCTTGACTAAACTGCTCCCCTTCTTTGCCTCCCTCCCTCCTCCTCCCTCCCCCACTGAAGGTTTATTCATTGTATTCCTATATCTGGTTCAGTTTTGCTTCTTTGTTTGTTTTGTTTATTACTGTCCTGTAATGGGTGAGGTCACATGGTGTTTGTCTTCCACTGATTGGCTTATTTTACTAAGATAATACTTTCAAGTTCCATTCATGTTGTTGCAAAGGGTAGGAGTTCCTTCTTTCTTTCTGCTGTGTAGTATTCCATTGTGTAAATATACTGAAATTTTTTGATCCATTCATCCACTGATGGGTACTTAGGCTGTTTCCAGCATATATAAATAGTACTATGAACATAGGGGTACATAGGTTCTTATGAATTGATGCTTCAGGATTCTTTGGGTATAATCCTAGTAGTGGATTTGCTGGATCAAAAGGCAGTTCCATCTTTAGGGTTTTTGTTTTTTGTTTTGTTTTGTTTGTTTGTTTGTTTTTTGCTTTTAAAGATTTTACTTATTATTTTTAGAGGAAGGGGAAGGGAGAGAGGCAAAGAGGGAGAGAGACATCAATATATGGTTGCCTTTCACCTGCCTCCAGCAACAGAGTTGGCTGGAGACCTGGCTTGCAACCTGGTTACGTGTGCCCTGGCTGGGAATTGAACCAGCAACCTTTGGGTTTGCAGGCTGGTGCCTTATCCACTGGGCCACCAGCCAGGGTCATTTTTAGTTTTTTAAGGAAACTCCATACTGTTTTCCATAGTGGCTACACCAGCCTGCTTTCCTACCAACAGTGCATCAGGGTTCACTTTTCCCCACATCCTCGCCAACACTTGTTTGTTGATTTGTTGATTTGTTGATGATTGCCATTCTGATAGGTGCGAGGTGGTATCTTATTGTGGCTTTAATTTGCATCTCTCTGATGGCTAGTGATGTTGAGCATTCTTTCATATGCCTTTGTGCCCTTCGTATGTCTTCCTCAGAGAGTTGTCTGTTCAGGTCCTTTGCTCATTTTTAAATTGGGCTGTCTGTCTCCCTGGTGTTGAGTCACATAAGTTCTTTATATATTTTGGATATCATATCCTTGTCTGAGGTATCACTGGCCAATATGTTTTCCCATACAGTTGGTTCCCTTTTAATTTTGCTGGTGTTTTCTTTAGCTGAACAGAAACTTTTCAGTTTGATATAGTCCCATTTGTTTATTTGTTCTTTGATTTCTTTTGCCCTTGGAGAAATATCAGTACACATATTTCTGCATAGGATATCTAAAATTTTACTGCCTATATTTTTCTCCAGGACCTTTATGGTGTCACTGTTTAAGTCCTTTATCCATCTTGAGTTGATTCTGATGTATGGTGTAAGTTGGTGGTCTAGTTTTATTTTTTTTGCATGTTGCTGTCCAGTTCTCCCAACACCATTTGTTGAAGAGACTGTTTTTACTCTATTTTATGTTCCTTCCCCCTTTGTAAAATATTAATTGACCATAGAGTCCTGGGTTTATTTCTGGGCTCTCTATTCTGTTCCATTGATCTAGATGTCTATTCTTATGCCAGTACCAGACTGTTTTGATGATAGTAGCCTTGTAGTATAGTTTGATGCCTGGTATTGTGATCCCTCCTACCTTGTTCTTCTTTCTCAAAATTGCTGTGGCTATTCATGGGCATTTTTGGCTCCATATAAATTTTTGAAGCATCTTTTTCTGTATCTGTGAAATATGTCATTGGTATTTGAATTGTGATTGCATTGAATCTATAGATTGCTTTGGGAAGTATGGACATTTTAATGATGCTAATTCTTTTTTTTTTTTAATTTTATTGTTGTTGTATTACATCCATCCCCTTTTTGCTCCCCTCTGTCCCCCTTAATGATGCTAATTCTTACCATCCATGAACATGGTATATGCTTCCATTTACTTGTATCTTTCTTAATTTCTTTCTTCATTGTTCTCTAGTCTTCTGAGTACAGGTATTTTACCTCCTTGGTTAAGTTTATTCCTAAGTACTTTATTTTTCTTGTTGCTATGGTAAATGGGATTTGTTTCCTAGCTTCTATTTCTGATGTTTCATTACTGATATACAAAAATGCTTTTGATTTCTGAATACTGACTTTATATCTAGCTATTTCGCTAAATTTGCTTATTAGGTTGAGTAAGATTTTGGTAGAGTCTTTTGAGTTTTGTATGTACACTATCATGTCATCTGCAAATAATAACAGTTTGATCTCCTCCTTTCCAGGTATGCAAAGGTATTTGGATACCTTTGATTCCTTTTTCTTTTCTGATAACTATGGCTAGAACTTCCAAAACAAATGTTGAACAGAAGTGGAAAAAGTGGACAGCCTTGTCTTGTTCCTGATCTTAGAGGGAAAGCTTTTAATTTTTGCCCACTGAGTATGATGTTGGCTTCAGGTTTCTCATATATGGCCTTTATGATGTTGATGTATGCTCCCTCTATTCCCATTTTGCTGAGTGCTTTTATCATAAATGGTAGCTGTACTTTATCAAATGCTTTTTCAGCATCTACTAATATGATCATATGGTTTTTGTCTTTCATTTTGTTGATGTGGTGTATTATGTTTACTGATTTGCAAATGTTGTACCATCCTTGGATCCCTGGGATAAAACTCACTTGATCATGGTGTATGATCTTTTGAATGTATTGCTGGGTCCAGTTGGCCAATATTTTGTTGAGAATCTTAGCATCTATGTTCATCAGAGATATTGGCCTGTAGCTTTCTTTCTTAGTTGTGTCTCGACCTGATTTTGGGATTAGAATAATGTTGGCCTCATAGAAAGAGTTTGGGAGTCTTCCCTCTTCTTGGATTTTTTGTAATAGGTTGAGAAGCATAGGAGTTAGTTCTTCTCTAAATGTTTGATAGAATTCACCTATGGTAGCCATCTGGTCCAGGGCTCTTGTGCCTTGGGAGATTTTTTATTACTTTTTCAATTTCACTAGTTGTTATTGGTCTATTCAGCCATTCTGCCTCTTCTGGATTCAGTTTTGGTAGATTATATATTTCCAGAAATTTGTCCATTTCACCCAGGTTGTCATATTTCCTGTTGTATAGTTGTGTGTAGTAATATCTTACAATTCTTTGTATTTCTGAAATATCAGTTGTGATTTTTCCTCTGTCATTTCTGATTCTGTTTATTTGGGTCCACTCTCTATTTTTCGTGATAAGTCTGGTTAAAGGCTTGTCAGTTTTGTTTATTTTTTCAAAGAACTGACTATTGGACTAACTTATTTTTTCAATTGTAGTTTTAGTGTTTAAGTTATTTAATTCTGCTCTGATCTTGATGATTTCCTTCCTTCGATTTGCTCAGGGCTTTGTTTGTTTTTGCTCCTCTAGTTACTGCAACTTTATGGTTAGGTTGTTTGTATGGGCTTCTATTTTTTTTAGGTAAGCTTTATTGCTATGAATTTCCTTCTGAGGACTGCCTTTGCTGTGTCCCATAGGTTTGAAGCTGTTGTGTATTCATTGTCATTTGTTTCCAGAAACATTTTGATTTCATCTTTGATCTCATTGTTTACCCATTCATTACTTAAAAGTGTGTTATTCAGTCTCCATGAGTTAGAGTGGTTTTGTTTTTAACCCTTGAGGTTGGTTTCTAGTTTCAAGCCATTGTGATCTGAGAAGATGCTTGGTATGATTTCAATTATCCTGTGTTTGTAGAGGCTTGTCTTGTGCCCTATCATGTGGTCTATCTTTGAGAATTTTCCATGTGCATTTGAAAAGAATGTGTATTTTGCTTCTTTGGGGTTAGGTCCATTTCTTCAAGAGTGTTGTTCCATGCCATAATATCCTTGGTGTTTTTTTTGTTTGGAAGCTCTGCCCATTGTTGATAATTGGGTATCAAAATCCCCTACTATGACTGTGTTTCTGTCTATATCCTTCTTGAAGTCCTCCAAGATTTTCCTTATATATTTGGGAGCTCCTACGTTGGGTGCATATATGCTTACCAGAGTACTATCTTCTTGATGGATTGTTCCCTTTATTATTATGAAATGTCCTTATTGGTCACTTTTTATGGCCTTCATCATAAAATCTATTTTGTCTGAAATAAGTATTGCTACTCCAGCCTGTTTTTCATGTCCATTTGCTTCATATATATTTTTCCATTCCTTCACTTCCAATCTGTGTCAATTTTTTTTTCTGAAGTGGGTCTCTTGAAGAGGTTCATGTTTTCTTATCCATTCAACTATTCTATGTTTTTTGATTGGCACATTTATTCAGTTTACATTTAAGGTTATTATTGATTGATACTTATTTATTGCCATTTTCCCCTTTTGTACTGTGTTCCTCTCTGTCACTATTTCTTCATTTTTTAAAAGCAGACCCTTGAGCATTTCTTGCAATGCTGGTTTGGTAGAGATATATCCTTTTAGTCTTCTTTTGTCTGGGAAACTTCTTATTTCTCCTTCCATTTTGAATGAGAGCCTTGCTGGGTAGAGTATTCCTCATTGCAGGCCTTTGTTTCCCATTATCTGGAATATTTTTTGCCATTCCCTTCTGGCTTATATTGTTTCTGTTGAATAAGCAATTTGATAACCTTATCAAAGCCCCCTTAGATGTTATTGCTGTTTCTCTCTTGATGCTTTAGGATTCTCTCTTTGTCTTTGAAATTTGTCATTTTCATTATGATGTGTCTTGGAGTGTGTCTGTTTGGATTCATCTTCATTGGGACCCTCTGTGCTTCCTGAACTTGAGTAACATTTTCATTCATCATGTTAGGGAAGTTTTCTACCATTAGTTTTTGAGCAGGTTTTCCACTCCTTGTTTCTCTTCTCCTTCTTGTTTCCCTATGATATGGATATTATTGCATTTCATGTTGTCCTGCAGCTCTCTTAAAACCTCTTCATTCTTGTTTAGCCTTTCTTCATTCTGTTGTTCTGTCTTAGAATATGTTTCTAGGTTGTCCTCCAACTTGCTGATCCGATCCTCTGCTTCCTCTAGCTCGCTGTTGATTTCTTCTACTGTATTCTTCAATTCAGAAATTGTATTCTTCATTTCCTCCTGGCTCTTACTGATAGTTTCTATGTCCTTTTTAATGCTGGTGTAGTTCTCAGTAAGTTCCTTGTAGCTTCCCTGGAGTTCTTCATAGTTCCCCTGGAGTTGTTTATAGTTTTCTTTGAGCTGGCTGAGCTCATTGAGCTTCTCTATCATCACTATTTTGAATTCCATATCTGATAGTTTGCTCGCCTCTGTTTCATTTGGTGACCTTTCTGGGGATTCCTCCTTTCCTTTTGATGATGGACTATTTCTTTTTCTCCCCATTTGTAGGTTTTGTTGTAATCCAATCAGACTGTGATCAGCTGCCAGCCTAAGGAACTGCTGGGCTGGAATGATTGATTTAGTTGTAATCGTACTAGCCTGTGATCCACCACCAGGCCCAGATGTAGCTTGGGGTGACAGACCGAATCAGTTGTAAATCAATGAATCAGCTGCCAGACTCAGGCCCTGCTGGGCTAGATAGAGAGGTTCAATTGTAATCCATTGGAGCAGCTGCCAGCTCAGGTGCAGCCTGGTGGGACAGATTCGGATGTAAATCAATGAACCTGTGATCAGCTGCCAGGCCCAGGCACCACTGGACTAGGCAGCAAGATCCAACTGTAATCCAGTGAACCTGTGTTCAGCCACCAGGCTTGCACGCCACTTTGTGGAACTACCTGACTGACCCAGCTATAAGTCAGAGAGTTTGTAATCAGCTGCCAGGTCCAGGCACTGCTGAGTGAGAGATATACCTCTTCAGGTGCCAACTATTGTTATCTATGCTCAGACAGGACAGGGTAGGAGAGGCTTGTTTAGATGTAGGTCAAAGAACTGTGATCAGGCACCAGACTTAGGACCGCTGGCCAGGGCAGATTGCTTCCATTGGGCAGGTCTACAGGGAAGCCACTTGGCACAGCACAGTCCTCCCGAGGTGTGGGTGATGAGTCAGCAGTGGCTTCCCCACTTCTCTCCTCCAAGCCACCTCTGCAAACTCTCCCACGTGTCTCCAGTCCACTCTGTTGCCCCTCTGCTGGAGCCCAGGGTAGGTGGGTGTCAATGTATTTTCTTTGTGGTCACCCTAGTAGTTCTCTGTCTCCAGTGCTCTCTTAGGCTAGTAAACTC
>PVIW01017272.1:0-14496 GCA_004026585.1 Noctilio leporinus
CTTTAGGCCTGCACTCTCCACCCACACCCCAGTCCTCTGGAAGAGCTGGCATGGTGGGCTGGGACAGGGGAATCACAGGGCTCCCAGGGGACCTAGGGAGAGAGAGGTTCAGGGTAGGGGAAATGGAGGCAACCAGCTTTCCTCAGCATGGTATTGGAAGTCACAGGGAAGACCAGGAGGATTATTTCAGCTGGGGGGGGTGAAAGAGAGATGAGTCCCAGGATACCCGGGGTAGCTAAGGTCCTCACCCACAGAGTCAGGTCTTTCCATTCCCACCCCAGGCTTGAGCAAGGGCTCCTCAGCCATTGGATACACATGTCTCAGTTTGCTGGGGAAGGAGGGGTGGCTCCTGGGGCCATGTGTGACCAGGAGGGTCAAAAGAGAAACTGGGGGTGGGAGGGAATGGGGAACCACGCATGACCCATCTCTCTGTCCCCAGGCTTGGCTCCCTAATGCCCAGGATCACACAGGAGGCTCCTCTAGATGAGCTTGAGCTTGGATAGTCCTGGAGGCCCGGAGTGCGCTCCTGACTGATGTACCGGCAAGGGCAGGAGCAGCCCAGAGAGGGGCCAGGGGAGATCCTGGCTCTCAGCCCCCACCTCTGGTTCCACATCTGCTGCAACACTGGTTGCTCTGAGCCCAAGTACTCAGAGATCCTGGGACTGAGAAACGCAGTAGTGGGGTCAGCCCCAGGGTCCAAGTGGCCCAATGTCACAGCATCTGCCCACTCAGCTGCCCAGCCAGAGCCCAGGTCCTGGGTGGATTACTCCTCCCGGCTCACCTGGGGACTGAGTCTGGACCAAAGCTCCCTCTCTCCTACCCCCAGCAATTGCTCACAGGCAAGGCCTGATGGCTCCCTTCCTTGTGCCAAGTCTCCCAGGAGCCCCTACTCCTGGTGGCCCCTCCTCCATTCCAACCCTGCCCACCCAGGACCACTTCTGGGAGCCTGCCAACTCCATCCACAGATCTCCAGGGTCAGCCTCCAACAAAGGAGAGCACTGGCGGCTATAAAAGGTGGGAGGAGGACCATGGGCCTTCTTGGGGATGCTGCACAGATAAGCCCAGGCCTCACCCTCTGGGTGAGTGGATCCCCAGCTGCAGCCTCTTCCTGAGCCAGCCAAGGTGGAGGAAGGCCTGAGAGTGGCACAAGGGAAGCTGCTCCCGGAATGAGTGCCTGTGTCACCCAGGGAGGACTGTGTGTCTGAGCCTCAAGGGCCCCTGGCCTCCCTGCCCTGCTCCCCTGCTGAGAAGCTGCACCCCTGCAGAGGCTCAGTGGCTGCAGCTTTGGCTGCCTCTGCTCCAAGGGAGGGGCTGGGACGGTCCTCAGCCTGTGTACCTGCCACCGCTTGTCTCCCCACTTGGGCCTTGAGTAGTGAGAAGCTTCCACTTTGCCCCTCTCCCCGACCCCACTGGGCCCGGGCTGCTTGGTGGGCTCTCGGTCCACTTTATTTATTTGCAGTCTGTTTTCCGGCCCCCGGAACTTCTACACATCCAAGGACACCAAGCTGAATAAGATGACTTTCCATTTTCTGCGTGCGTTAACTCTGTACCGGTCAGAGAAATGTTCTCGTCTCTGGTGTTGTCAAATTTCATTGTCTCTCTAAGTTAAAGCAGAAAGTCCTTACGTTCAATAAAATAAGTAGAATGGCAGGCCTCCCATTCCTGGGGTGCTGCAATCGCCTGGGAGGACAGAGGAGCCAGGGGTGAGATCACACTACCTTTGCCCAGGAGCTGGGGGATGGCAGCACCCTAGAGGGCTGTCAGTGGGCAGGGCCTCTTCAGGAGACACTTGGAGACACCACTTGGCCTGGACTCCCGCCCTCCCCCTGCCCTGTGAGGAGGAGGCCGCAATACAGGCCTGGCCCCACTGCTGGCAGTTGTCCCACTTGTAACCTCTTTGAATAACCCAATACCTAGGCCTTGTCTTCATTTTAGAGCCAGGTGTTGGAAAGCCCTTCATTCACTTGAACCCCAAGGGGGAAGTGAGACTCAAGCTACCACTGTTAGCTTTGCAGATGCAGGAAGGGACCAGGAGCCAGGAAATGGAATGTCCTCTGGAAGTTGGGAATGGCCCTCAGTTTATGGACAGCAAGAAAATGGGACTTGGGTCCGGCAACCACAAAGAACTGAATTCTGCCTATAGCCCAAATAAACAAGAAAGAAATTATCCTGTAGAATCTCCAGAAAGGAATGTCGCCTGCCAGTACCATGACTGTGATCTGACAAGATTCATACCCAATTTCTGGCCCACAGAACTCAAAGATTGACATCGTAAATCTGTACTAATTTGTTCAGAAAATTCTAATACAAAATGAATACAAAGACAAAAATCCATATGATCATCCCAGCAGAATCAATACATTCCCGCAGCTCTGGCCCTTCAAGAGGCAACACATATATGACTATCACCTTGGCTTCCAATACTGCGAATCTGTGAAAGAAAACCAAATGCACCTCCTAATCAGGTTGGCACACTCTACTGGAAATATGGAAAGGAATCTGCTGCAGGAACTTCTTGGAAAATGTAAGGGAGGGAAGCACCCCCATGTTACTTCTCTGCTACCACTTTCACATACTTCAGCAGGAGTCGGGCTTGGTTGGATGCAGGCCCAGCTTGGAGGACACACACACTCTAGCACTTGGGGACCACCCACATACACACAAGTTGGAGCCACCCCACCCCGATTCCCCATGTCCCACACCCTGCCAACAAGACCCAGGGTTGGAGAGTCCCCCTGGGGAGGGTCATTGCACCGTGGGTAAAGGGGCTGAGAGAGGCTACGTGTTGGGGCTCTGGTGGCCTCAGGTAATGTCCTTCTGCAGGGTCTGCCATCTTCCAGAAGGCCACAGCCCTGGTGAGAAGCTTCTTCACAGCCTGGCACTCACCACACAAGACAAAGCTCAAGGCCTCTGCCTCAGGTGCTACTTTGCTGATGCCCTCCATCCTCTGGTGACAGAGGCCATCATGCAGCCCCCAGGCCCCTGGTTTCCCTGCCCATACCCCCTCCACCAGTAACTGGGTGGGATCCCAGGACCTCATTTCCCTGGGCTGCAGGTCCCCTGCCCCTGCCCTTTACCACACCCAGTGCAGGGACTGTCCCCACCAATGTCTGACCAGTGGGGAAGTGGACAGTCAGGGATGTCCTGAAGACACTAATGGTCAGGGAGTGGCTCTGCTTGGTTCCTTCCATCATTGGGGAGGGTGCAAATACAATGGTCATCAAGAAGTACAGTGGAGTCTGGGCCCTGTGTGTGCCTCAGGGAATCAAGGAGCTCCTCTGTGAGGTCCCTGGGAGGAGGGGAGCCTGGCATGGACGGTGTGGCTTTTTGAGCAGGCCAGCTGCCTTAGAAGAGGCTGGAGGCACCTCACTACCAACACAATACCCTCTGAATGCAAAGTAGGAAGACCAGGCAAGGCCTGGTGCAAACAAACTAGAGGTACATACTGTGACCAAGTGGGATTTATTCCAGGAATGCAAAATTGGTTTCACATCTGAAAATCAATTGTTATACACCATACTAATAGTACAAGGGGAGGTGCAGATGAACACCGTAATAGATGCCCCCAAAAAGACCTGACAAAGTCCAACACCACTCATGATAAAAATTGTCAACAAATTTAGAATGGAAAGAGATTTCCTCAACCTGATAGTGTCTAGAGAAACTTGCAGTGTGCATAATAGTTAATGGTGAAGAATGAAGGTTTTCCTTAATATTCTAAAGAAGATAAGATGTCTACTTTTGCCTATTCTATTCAGAATTGTGCTTCAGGTTCTAGTTGGTGGAACAAACCCCCACCCTACCAAAATAAAACCAGCCTGATTGGAAAGTGAGAACTAAAACTGTTTTTATTCACAGATAACACGACCCTATGGGAAGAAATTCCAAATAGATGACAAACTTCTTTTGGGATGTACACAGGTGAAGGTGGGATACAGCCTCTCAGTGTCTGCTCATACTCAGTAATATCCTCTTGGAAAGCAGCCTGTGTCCACTCCAACGTCAAAAACAATAGTTAAGAGAGACCCATCTGAGGTCCTCTTATCAGGCCAACAGTGCAGTAGGAGGAGGCATTCATGTCCCCAGCTTCCCCATACTGTCCCCCATTGGAAAAGGCAGGCCAGTCTCACAGTGTATGTGCGTTGTGTGTGTGTGGAGAGGCAAGCGTCCTGGGCTGGCGAGCACTCCCCAAAGAGTAGGTGGGTGGGTGGCGTGGGAAGAGAAGTATTGTGCTCACAGCAGGAATGGACCCATCTACTTAGTGTTAGGCATGAGCGGAAGGAAAGTTGAGACCATCCTGGCAACCAGAGGGCTGAAAAGCAGAAAACAGTGTCTAACTTAGCCCTTTGGGAAGTCTGGCTGAGCAGAGCAATCACATGCTGGGAGAGCTGGTGCTGGCCTTTTACAGGAGCATACATAAGCTCATGGGCAAGGGGCTGTCTCCCAGAGCTACCTGAGCTCACGCTAGGACAGTGGCACAAGTGGGCCACTGCTCGGTGTGGAGGGGAAGGTAACTGATGCGGGGATACACCATGACTCCCCAGCCCCACCCCCCATTTCACCGCAGCACCACAAGCAGGAGAGCAGACTTTCTCACTCTGGTGTGATGAACTCCCCTGGCAGGATCCACAGAGTTCCTGGAAGAGCAGAAACAAGGAAAGCCCTGGACACCAGAGTGAAAGTAAATGCAAAGCCAACAAGGCAGGAAAGGAGCATTCATCACATACTATGTGACTCAAAAACCATGATGGCAGCAGGACAGCCAAGTGAATGTTCAAGAACAGAGTAGAATGGTGTTTTCTAATATGGACGCTAGAGAAGAGTACCAGGCAGTACTTCATTCTGTCAAGCTGAGAGCACAGAGGACAGCGATCCTCTCCAGTTCAGAGGTAAGATCAGCAGCATGAAACAGAAGGTTCCAGCCGTGTTTCTATCCTTTGGACGTACAGCTGTAACTGAGAGTAATAATAGGACCTACAGTAAGTGGAGAATAATCATTTGTCTCTGATCGATGTTGAGTTGGAGATCAGAGCAAGTGTTCGTCTCTGCATCTGGATTTTTGTCAGCACCACTGCCAGACACGCATCTTTCATCCAGCCAGTTGGAATAGACACCACCCTCTCCTGATGGTGATTTTTAGCTTTGTGTCATCCCTTTTTGGTTTACAAGTACTTTCTAACGTATATTTTTGTGTCACCAGTGGGCCTTTTGCACAGTGGAGCTCTCTCCTGGCTTTACAACCCTAGCCCCGCCCCTCGCTGTACTATCAGAAGCTTGCAAAGGTAGCTCCACTCCCCTCCAGTTGGTTCCAAGGCCTCAGTTCTTTCCCTAAAAGGCTGGGTCACACACAGAGCAGGGATCTCTAGTGAATGATTGGGTCATCCTGGACTGGTCTGCCACTTGCCCAATGGCTGCCTCAGTGGGAAATAGCATGGACAGGGCTCTTCAGGAAAAGAAGAAGAGAGCTTTTGTCTCTTCCCCCAGCAGCAGACTTGTCCATGCTGCCCTTGGGCTTGGCTCTGACCCTGAACCATTCTCTTAATGTCCTGAGCTGCTGGACACATCAGTGCTGCCCCTAAATAAACACCTATTCCCTGTCTGGACCCAACAGGACACCAACCCACATTCCCAGCACTCCCAGCAGGTTGCCCCCGGCTCCTCCCCCGGGCGCAGATGGGAATGGACAAGCAGGACCAAGGAGGCGGAGAGAGAGCCAGCCCTGAGGGAAGCACAGTCACTCCTCAGACATTCATGCTATTACCTGGAGGGACAGCAGAGATGGAGTCCCTCTTAGCAGGGTCACCAGACCCTCAAGGAACAGTGGGACAAGGCATCTACAGCCCCAAGTCCTGCCAGGGCCATGGGACTGCTGAAGTGCAGGTCACGCCAACCCATAGGCTGATGTGTCTGTGAGCAGAAGAGGCTGCTATTGTCTGAGCCCTGTCCTCACGGGCCCTAGTCCTCAAACAGGCCCTTACTCTTTTTTTTTTTATTTAATTTTATTGTTGTATTACATCCATCCCCTTTTTACTCCCCTCTGTCCCCTTCCCCACACACCCAGTCCCCCCAAAGTCAATCCCATTTGTTGTCCATGTCCATGGTTCTTTCATGCTAGTTCTTTGACTAAACTGCTCCACTGTCTTTGCCTCTTCCTGCCCCCTCCCCCCTGCCCACTGAAGGTCTGTTCATTGTATTCATGTATCTGGTTCTGTTTTGCTTGTTTGTTTTAGTTCATTATTGTCCTGTAATGGGTGAGATCATATGGTATTTGTCTTTCACTGACTGGCTTGTTTCACTAAGCATAATACTTTCCAGTTCCATCCATGCTGTTGCAAAGAGTAGGAGTTCCTTCTTCCTTTCTGCTGTGTAGTATTCCATTGTGTAAATGTACCAAAACTTTTTGATCCAATCATCCACTGATGGGCTCTTAGGCTGTTTCCAGCACTTGGTTACTGTAAATAGCACTTCTCTGAACATAGGTGTACATAGGTTCTTATGAATTGGTAATTCAGGGTTCTTTGGGTATAGTCCTAGTAGTGGAATTGCTGGATCAAAAGGCAGTTCCATTTTGTTTTTTAAGGAAACTCCATACTGTTTTTTCCATAGTGGCTCCACCAGCCTGCATTCTCACCAGCAGCGCACCTGGGTTCCCTTTTCCCCACATCCTCACCAACACCTGTTGTTTCTTGATTTCTTGATGATTGCCATTCTGACAGGTGTGAAGTGGTATCTTACTGTTGTTTTATTTTGCATCTCTGATGGCTAGTGGTGTTGAGCATTCTTTCATATGCCTTTGGGCCTTTTGTATGTCCTCCTCAGAGAGTTCTCAGGCCCTTATTTTCGGGTGGCCATGATGCACCAGGCTTTTCCTGGCATCCGGGTGTTCAGCACAGTCTCAGGACCCCAGCCCTTGCAGCCTGCACCTCCAAATGTTGCCTCAGTGCCAGTCTCCTTGGCCTTCTCCTGGTTCTGCCCATCCTTGGAGCAAGATCCAAGTCCGAACCTCAGACCTCACCCTGGCACCTGTAGCCGTTTGCCTTCGAGGAGCAACCCCCAGCCCCACAAGAGCAGGTCTGCTGTCCTTCCCTCAGCCCATCCTCTGGTCTCAGGCAGGCCTCTCCCACTGTCTGTTCCTTTTTCCGGCCTCCTGCTCTGCTCCCCCATTTCCACAACCCTGAGCTCAGGCCTCACTCAGTGTGTGAGCCCAGGTACAGCGTGTGTCTTCCGGTCTAGCTTTCCTGGTGCCTCTGGGCCCCCTTCTCAGCACCCACCTTCTTCCTGGGCCTGAGGTTGCCTCCGAGCTTGCGTACTGCACCTCACCCAGTTCCCTTTTCCCTGACCCCAATTTCTCAGCCCACCATCAAGGCCATTCTGGCCCCTTGGCTGACCTTCCCACCCACTGGCACTCCCCCAGGCAGGAACAGGATGCCAAGACAGAGTTTGACCATAGAGGCCAACTCAACAGGATCCTCTGTCTCTGGCCAGAGAGCCCATGGGGACCCATGACTGAGCTGCCCAATCTCCCCAAACAGCAGGCCACCGTGGCCCTTCCAAGGCCTTGCCACCATACTCCGCCACCCCCGGCCTGGCACACCATACTGATTGGCTGACTGGCTGACAAGGGCTGATGCCCCTGACTGCACCCCAGTCACTGTTGTCCTCTCCAGGCTCTATCCCACCTTGGCCACCTAGAATCATGCTGGACCTGGGGCCCTGTCCCACTTTGGAAGAGGAGTCCCCAAGGCCACCCCAATCCAGTTTTCCCTTGCCCCACCACCAACCCTTTCTCAGAAGCCTCCCTCTGTGTCCCCATAGCATGGCTCCCTCTCTCTGGCCACCACAGTGTCCACCTGCAACAGCTCTACTATTCTTCCACCCACAACACCCCTTTCCACAGAAATCAGGGGTCTCCCCAAGAACCCCATCTTCCCCTATGCTCTCCACACACCAATTCATGCCACAGGCCCTGGGTAGTTCGCTGGAGTTTAGACGGGCTCTTTGTTCCCAGGAAAGGCCTTCAGGCTACCCTGAAAATGGGCTCATGGAGACACCCACAGGGCCTCAGGGCAGCAAAGACCCTTGGTCATTCACTCGGCATCACATTTCCTGGGCACCTCTCCATGCCCAGCCCATGGTGGGACCTGGGCACAGACCCCCCAGTGGTCCAGTTAGAGGATCCTACAGAGAACATCTGAGTGCAGAGCAGTTTCAAAGATTGCATGAGGGTTCAGCGAGGAGGAATGTGTCCCCGCCCCAAACCCTAGAGAGTAATCTGGGGTGCGGGCTAACTCAGAACCACCGGGGCACCCACAGCAGCAGAGCCAGAGCGGCCTTCAGTTCCCAGGGATTGGTACCCAAAGATTGCTTTTTCGATTTATGTTATTATTATTTTCCTGTCAGGATAAATGTGACAAAAATGCCAATGGACACACCTGACACAAAGAGCATATAATTCCACTGACATTCTCAAAGTCCTTTTAATGTAATTTTCCTGGGAGGTCTTTTCTAAAGCACCTTCCAGGCAAAGCCATGGCAGGTCTGAGCACTTTTTAAAGCATTTTTTACTCTGATGTGATGCGAAATCTTGACCCAGACCCTGCATAGAATTTTCCATCCTCCTCTTCCCACTTCCCTCTCAGAGGTTTCAGCCCCCAGGAGTGCAGGGGGCCTGGTGCCACCCCGGGAACTCCAGCTCCATAGTTCACCAGCTACGGGGGCGTGGGTGTGTTGTGAGGATCCTCTGCACCTGTTTCCCATGTGTCCCACAGACAGTAACGCAGGTCCCAGGGGAGCCATGTCATAGTTGCTCGAGTCAGTGTTTTGAGACTAGCAGATTCCTTTCTCTTCTGATTCTAGTTTCTCGTTTTCTATGACTTGACCATGACAACGAGTCTGCATGTACATGCCACCTGCAAGTCACTGCAGCTGAAGGATGCACTGCGGGGCCAGCGTTTCCGCGGTGTCAAATTTAATAAAAAGTCAGACCGTGTCACGCTAAGACTCACCATAAAACTACTAAAGCACAGGCTCTACAGCCTCACACTGACTCTGCTTCCCCCACTCCCTCCCTGTGCCCAGGACCTCGCTTCTCTTCCCTTCCCTTCACGGACACCTGCTGTGCTCAGGTGACTGTGGCTTCCTGCTTTGGCCTTAGCAGCGCCCACCTGGTCTTTTTGCTGTAGTTCCAGGCACCAGTCCGCAGGTGGCATTGCTCCTGTAGATCAGGCCAGACGGGGACTGGCAGAAGGAGCACTTCGCCCAGCTCAGACAGTCAGCTGTCTGTAATGGAACAAACCACAAGTACGAGAGATACAGGTTTTCAAAAGTTATAGCGGTGTGAGCTCTTCCACAGATACAGATAAGAACCTCTGAACTGATTACGTGCTTCTGACGCCTCTGCACGCTGCAGCAGTGAGTGATTCGTAGATACAATGGGGGAGCAGGGTCTTTTCAGAGCACCAGTAATACCGGGAGATGGTCAGTGTCATCTTTCAACTTGGCACGGTGTGGTTGGAGGGCGCTTGGGCGAGGGAAACAGCTGGGGTTGAACCTTGGCTCTTCAGGTCATGAATAGGGTGACTGGCCAAGCCCCTCACCCTCTGTAAGAGCGTCCCTTTCTTCACCTGCAAATGATTAGTAATTGAGATATCGTGTGAGGAGTTGGAGAAATATTGCACAGCATTCAATAAACGCTGAGCACGGTGCCTGACACGTGGAAGCAGTCAGTAAAGCACGACTCGTCTCTATTAACTGTCGGCTTCCTGCACACGTGAGCTCTTCAATATCTGCAGGATATCCAAAGGCAGCCCTGGGCCAGTGTCTGCAGCACAAGCTTCATCATTAGATACAGCATCACCACCACTTACCAAGGGTGATGGGAACATAACACAGCCTCCCAGAGCCCCAGCTCTCTGTTAAAATTAACATGTGCAATACCCACCTGGCAGGCTGTCATGGGGGTCAGATGCCACTCTGTGTGGAAGTGCCTGGCACATACGAAGGGCTCCATGGATGATAACTACTGTGGCACCTGCACCGCAACCAAGGAAACAACTCACTCCTTGTTCACCTTCTTGGAGCTGTGTTCTAGTATTTCTCAGCTGCTCTCACTCAGTTACATGGATACCTATGGGGGTGGGGTAAGGGAGAAAACATAAAACAGAGGGAATTCTATCCATCAACGTTTTCCCGAATTTGGAAAGGACAGGCAGTCTATGCCTCTGATGGTTGTACCACAGCTGAAATCTGCAGTGAAGCTTTGTGCAGCACACAGTCTTCGTCTCTCTCCTGGCCCTCAGCTTTGCTGGAAACATCCAGAGTCCTAGTATGGCTGAACTTGGGCCTCCTGCAGCCACAGAGGAAGCCTCTTGGTGCTCTCTCCAGGGAAGTGCTTCTGGGAGGACAACTGAAGGACAAGAGCCTGGGTACATTCCTGCTCTCTCTGTGTTCTTTCCTCTGCCTCCACCCATCCCTGTGTGTGCTTTTCCATCACTTGTGTCTTCCAAGGAGCATAGGAATTTGCTCAGCCTCCCGGGCCACACAGGGTTGAACACTGCAAAGTCAGCCACATTCTTTCCCCACTCTGGAACCATCACGTAACTTCAGACCATTATGACCCACCTGGGTCTTTGTGTCTCTACGGCCCAGTTAAAATATACCTCTCCTGGTATCCCTCTCCTTTAAGAGTACCTTTTGCTTTCTAATTTATACTGGTGGTTTATCCCAACCATTATAGTTCTTACTATAGTTCTCAGACATGAAAGTTGGTTGGCATTCTGGCTTATAGGTCGGTCTCTGGTGAGTTGGCCTCAATTCTTGACTTACGTAAAAATTGGTTTTTTACCTTGCAATGCTGAGGACCAGATCTTCAACATGGTAACCAAGCAGGTTGTGATCATCCATCTAACTGCCTCTGGCACCCTCAAATATTCAAACTTGAAAGGATCCAAGTTGAATTTGCCTTTTCTAAAAGAACCAGAAATATCCTTTTCTTCCTTGGTTTCCTACCACCATCCTCCACCTTCCCCAAAACAGGAGTCATCCTCAAGATGTCTGTGTCCTTCTCCCCCCACATAGCCAGTTAGTAAGCTCTACTTCTGGTGATTTCTGGAATCCATCCCCTGCTTTCCATACCTATCAGCCTTGCCTTGGTTTAAATACAAATTATTTCCTCCTCAACTTGCTACAAGATTCCTATTACTGTCCACCTGTTCCCAGGTTTTCAGCCCCATGTCCTGCTGATGCCAAATTCATTGTCCTCATTGGGCTAATTTGATCTATGTGAAACATAAACATGGTGAGGACACTCACATCCCAAACATGTTTCAAATTTCATAATTTAGGATTGGGCCACATCTCCATAGCCTCTGACTCTTTTTCTCTGAACCCAGTTTTCAACACACAATGTGTACTGTGAGGCTTGAGTTTTCCTGCTCTCCAGAGAATCACAAGATCAATAATGTACTTCATGACCAGGAGGACCTGAATTTGAGGTTGCTCTCCAGGGCAGATTACATTTCACAAACGTCATGGAAATGAATGTTCAAACACATGGAGGTGGAAATATAATGCAGAGAAACTTCATGCCCCATCATTTCTCTGCATTGAATATCAACCCATAGTCAATCTGCCTTGATTTGTGTCCCCCTTCTCTTTCTCACTACCCTGGGATTATTTTTAAATCAATCCCATAATCTTATATGAGTATGTATAGGAAATTATGTTGCAAAAGAAGACCAGAAAGCCTTAGGAATAGTTCTCAGATCTTTTGTATTCACCCATTTTCTTGGCTTGTGAAATTCTTCAGACATTTCCAAAGCTAGGACTGGGATGGTGGAGTGGGTGACACAGGGATAATTTTTTGATTCTAGGTATGTGAAAGGTATTTGGTCCTATAAGAGAAGAAAGGTCTGCAGGCGACTCTAGCTATGAGGCAAGGAAGTGTGCCAGGCAGCTTGATGTCCTGTGTGGGGGTGCTGCACTGCATATCAAGCTATGGCAAGCCACAAGATGAACTTCTTCCAGGCGTATACTAGTGTACTAGAGGAAGGTCATACTCTCTTCACCTTGGATCAATACTAGGCCCTGATACTTGGAGATAGATCTCCCACCATGAGATACCTGGTCCCACAAGTGGCCTTCCCCAAATGGTGATTCCTGAGGTTTAACCCCTTGTTAAGAAAAGAAAGGGAATAGGTATATAAATAGCTCCCTATGAGATGTGACACTTTGGGCCACTACATGAAGGCCACAGTTCAAATTTGAGGGTTGCAGGAGTATTCAAGGAAATCTCCTGACCCTGCTAAGGGTAAGACAGAGGTAGGGTGGCTGATAGGATCCTGCAGAGGAACATTTAAGAAGTTGGAAGACCAGCCCTGGCTGGTGGCACAGTGTATAAGGCACTGGCCTGCGAACCCAAAGATTGCTGGTTTGATTCCCAGCCAGGGTACATAACCAGGTTGCAAGCCAGGTTTCCAACCAGGTCCGTGGCTGGAGGCAGGTGAAAGGCAACCATACGCTGATGACCCTCTCCCTCTCTGCCTCTCTTCTTTCCCCTTTCTCTAAAAATAATAAATAAAATCTTAAAAAAAAAAAAAAAGTCGGAACACCAGAACTGGAAACAGTAGGCACCCAGCTAAATCCTAGTTAAACTGATATCAGAAATGTGGTTCCTTAACTCTTAAGTTTCTCATTACATCACAGGGCCTGGTCTTATAAAACCTTTGTAAACGCAAAATCAAAATAGGTAAGTCACAGGGCTACATCTGATATGGCAAAGAGAGGAGCTGCACAGATCCACTCCCCAATGAAATGTGTGAAAATGGTCCCAAAACAGCCATTTAAATTCTCTAGAATGATGCCAATGGAGGAATTTTTTAAATCTATGGAAATAAAACTCACCCTGTGCATACCAATCATAAAAAAACGTGCCATGGCTGCACTGGATCAGTGGATTGAGTGCCAGCCTGAGAATCAAAGGGTCACTTTCCAGTCAGGACACATGTGTCAGGTGCAGGCCAAGTCCCCAATTGGAGGCATGCAAGAGGCAATCACACATTGATGTTTCTCTCCCTCTCTTTCTCTCTCCCTTCCCCCTCCCTAAAAAATTGACTCATTTTAAAAACCTTTAAAAGCAAGAAAGCAAGAAATCCAAATAAAATTCAACAAAAGCATCAGCTCCTGATGGATTTGATGTGATTTGCCCTTTGGGGGCTGTAACTTTAGGTTTGTCTTTCTTTTTTGGGTGGTTTTCCTTGTTTATAACATGAGCATCTGTGCCTACACAAAGGATCTTAGAACATTACATAAGGAAAGATGTCAACACACATACACCTTGTCTTCGTATCCTACAGAGGGAAGACAGCAGTAACAGGCTGATTGGTCTGTCTGGCAGGCACCTTTACCCTGAGAACTTCCCATGCACACAGCACACACACCCTTCTCTTGGTGTGTGCCCGAGTCACCTGCTGTAGCTACTTGGTTTGACACTTGTTGCCGCACCCTACATGAACGCATCATAGTCTTCATGCTATTCATTTCTGAGTATCGAACTAGACCCCAAGACTGACTGATTTCCTGCTAAGTCTCTTTCAAGCCACTTCTTTAGACAATTTTATCTAGAAGGCCTGCTGTTGATTTCTCCTGTGCTACTCTTTCTAGTTCCTGTCCTGTGACACTTGTTTGTTGTTTTGGTTACTTGGATTTTGTAAACTACCATAGTCTGGTCATCAAATCTGCTTGTTGGAGAAGGTCCAACTTGCAGATTTTTATTTTCTGCAATGCGCACACGTGTGATAAAGGAAGCTGATGGTTCTGCCATCAAAGATGCACCAGGGTGGCGCTCTGGGCTCTGTAACCTGGGGCACTGATGTCAGGGGCTTGGTAATCTCCAGGCCCAGACTGAAGATCTTCCCTTGCACAGATAAGGAAGGTGGTAGGTAGTCTGTTAACTTCCTATGAGGGGAAGCCCCCGCCAAAGGAATTTATAAAAATATTGGCCTCGGCTAGTGTGACTCAGTGGACTGAGTGGTGGCCAGCGAACCAGAGGGTTGCCTGTTCACTTCCCAGTCAGGGAACGTGACTGGATTGTGGGCCAGGTCCCAGATGGGGACACACAAGAAGCAACCACCTGTTGATGTTTCTTTCACTGTCTTTCTCCCTCCCTTCCCCTATCTCTAAAAGTAAAGACAAAAACATAAGTTTTAAATGAAAGTAAAGACATCAATTCCTTTTTAAAATTTCACTGAAGCCTAACACAGCCTCTCATGACATCAGCTGGTACACTGACACAGACACGAACACACACACACACACACACACACACATAAAAAAGGGAGGTTGGGAAGTTGGGTGTTTGTGTTTGTATCTGGCAGTAAGCTGAGACATTCACAGAGGTCGCCTCCTGTGTTTTCTCACTCTTAGGGAAAATTACCCTGGCTGTTTTATAAATTCGTTTACTAAAGATGTACTTACTCACTTACTTATTTGTAGGGAGAG
>PVIW01017273.1:0-14495 GCA_004026585.1 Noctilio leporinus
CTGCCTCCCCCCTCCCCCCTCCCCCCAACCCCTTTCCCCCTGACCACTGAAGGCCTATTCTTTGTATTCATATACTTGGTTCTGTTTTGCTTGTTGTTAGTTTTGCTCATTATTGTCCTGTAATGGGTGAGATCATATGATATTTGTCCTTCAAAAATCAATCAATCTTTAGGTTAGAAAAGATGCTGAGAATGAAGACCAATTTGGATGGAAGTTGCAAACTACTAAACTATATGATTTGTGTTCATAGACAATATATATTCTCATATTAGCATGTAAATTAGATGAGATTCCTTTCAACTAAATCATGAAAATGTGTATGAAAATACATATTTCCAGTTATGAAGACCCCCAAACTGAGGATACTTGGGAAAAGGAATAAATGCTATAGTAAACTTTATTATTGAAATGTGAACATACCTAATCTCTGCCTCAACAGAGGTAGTTAGTTTAGGACCACATAGGAAGTCAACCACAAGTTCAAAAAATAGGTAGAATACTATTCTACAAGATTATTTAAATCCTAAGGCTTTTTATTTTTAACCTCAGCTTAGACATAATAACTTCTACTCTGGAGACTAGCTGAGCACTGCAAGTGCCATTATTTCTGAAGGCTTCAACTTGTAAAACACATGTAGAGGAAAAACAGAGGGTATTGAAAGAAGTAAGACCTGTGCACAGCCTAAATAAATAAATAACTAAATCCACTATTTAAGATGGAAAACTCCAAAAAGAATAAGTTGTAGTTCAAGTAGCTTAAAATAAAGTTGAGTTGTATTATTGGAGGAGGTGGGGATCTGACTCAAAAACCAAGTTCATTTTTTTACCATGGGTTTGGCACTGTCTCTAAGACAACTTTCACAAAAGTGAGTTCTGTGATATATTTCACAAAAATAGCATTCCAGAGTAAAATAAGTATTAAAGAAGAAAAAAACTGCTTAATCTTGCTATAATATATCTAAAATACTATCATTTAACATGTTATAAGTATGTAAGCTATTGGCATATTTTACAAGTTTGTATTAACTCTTCAAAATCCAGTATGTACTTTAAATATATGTAAAAATATGTATGGTGTAAATGTATTTTTTTGCATGTGTTTGGTATTGCAATTCATATTACTTAAAAGAGTAATTCTTTAAACGAATTAATGTAGGCATTTTGGAATAATGAAAAGAAAACTGTATTAATATGATTTTAGAAGCTGATAGAAGGCAGTAATTAAATGGTGAATTTTCTGGATGTGAAAGGGGAAATACAAATATACATTGGTGGTTACAGAATAGACAGAGGGATGCTAAGAAGAACAAAGGAAATAGAGAAGCCAAAGAACTTATATGCATGACTCATGGACATGAACTAAGGTGGGCATTGCTGGAGGGAATGGGGTATTGGGTGGAGGGGGCAAAGGGAGGGGGAATTGGGACAACTGTAATAGCAAAGTAAATAAAATATATTTTTTGAAAAAGTAAATGGATTAAACACTCCAATCAAAAGATATAGAGTGGCTGAATGGATAAGAAAAAGAAGATCCTTTCATATACTGCCGACAAGAGACTCATTTTGATCAAATGACACACAGACTAAAGGTAAAGGGATGAAAAAAATATTTCATGCTAATGGAAATAACAAAAAATAATTTGAAGTAGCAATACTTATATTAGACAAAATAGACTTTCAAGCAAAGGCTGTAACAAGAGATAAGGGAGGACCCAACAATTTCACTTCTGGGTATTTATCTGAAGCAACCTAAAACAGCATTACTTTCAATAGCCAAGATATGAAATCAAACTAGGTGTCCATCAATATATGAATGGGTAAAGAAGAAGTGGTGAATATATACAATGAAATATAACCTAGCCATCAAAAAGAATGAAATCTTTCCATCTGCCACAAGATGGATGGCCTTGGGAAGTATTATGCTAAGAGAAATGAGTCAGACAGAAAAAGAAAAATACCATATGATTCAGTTATATGTAGAACCTGAAAAACAAGGCAAATAAAAATAAAACCAACTCATAGATACAGAGAACATTTTGATGGTTGCCAGATGAGAGAGGGGCTGAGGGCTAGGTGAAAAAGGGGAAGGAATTAAAAAGTACAAATTGGTACTTACAGAATAATCGTGGAGATATAAAGTATAGGATATGGCATTTAGTTAATAGTATTATAATAACTATGCATAATGTCAGGTGTGTAATAGATACCAGTGTGATCACTTCATAAGTTTTATAAATGTCTAATTACTATCTTGTATTAGACAAGAAACTGGTATAATATTATATGTCAACTACAATTTAAAACTAAAATCTATTTTTAAAAAATCTTTATGGGTGTTTGAAATTACTGGAAAGTGAATCTGTTCAAAATAAACATGTCAACACCATTCCAGAAAAGCAGAGAAGACATCAAATTTCATTGTAGAGGTCCAGGCCTATGCTGACCCAGCTTCCTCAGAGTGGTGCTCCTTGTAGCAATGTACATGCTATTAAGAAGCACTGCGGGAAGATTATATTAGTAGCCACTATGTCTTCGATGTTGTGAATGACCTGGGATGCAGTAGACATAGTAGGATTTTTGAATTCCAATTTTCCACATCACTCCACCAAAACACCATTAACACTAATAAACCCAGTAAATTTATAAGATACAGTATCAACATTAAAAAAATCAGTTGTGATTCTATACACTAAGAAATTTAACCAAGGAGGTGAAGGACTTATGTAATAAAAACTGTAATGCATGGGTAAGAGAAGTTGGAGAAGACACAAATGGAAAGCAGTCCTGTGCTCATGGATTAGCATTAACAGTTAGGCTGTGACTGGTGGTCCAGCAGATAAGGCACCAGCCTGAGAACCCAGGGGCCACTGGTTCAATTCCCCAGTCAAGGCATATAACCAGGTTGCAAGTCCAGTCTCCAGCCAGGTCCAGAGCTGGAAGCAGGAGAAAGACAACCATACATTGACGCGTCTTCCCCTCTTCGCCTCCCTCTAAAAATAGTAAATATAAATCTTTAAAAAAAATTAATAGTTAAAACGTCCATTCTACCCAAAGCAAAACACAGATTCAAAGCAATCCTGTCAAAATTTAAGGGCATTTTCACAGAAACAGAACAAATAATCCTGACATTTTGATGGAATTACAAAGGACCTTGAATAGACAAAGCAATCTTGAGAAAGAACAATGCTGGAACCATCATACTCCCTGAGTTCAAACTATATTACAAAGTTATAGTGACCAAAACAGTCAGTACTGGCATAAAAACAGACACACAGATCAATGGAGTGGCACAGAGCCCTGAAATGAATCTGCATAAACAGTGCTGCGAGCATTGGAGAGCCAAATGCATAACAAAAAAACACTACACAGGACACTATCTGACACCACACAAAACAACTAACTAAAAATCACTAATTTGCCTCATTAAACCCTTCCTCTGCTGTGTCCTTTGAAGACTGTTACCATCTCCAGCAGTTCATGCACAGGAAGCTTCTCCTCACTTTTTCTCAATTTTACCCCCTCTCTCTTTATTTCCTCCTATGGTGGCATTTCCCCAGTGGGTCCTGGGGAAACCAAGCTTCTGTTAGCGTGCATATGAAGCCAGATCCCTGGGTCTCCCTCTTTCAGTTTCTCCCATCAGCTATCACATGGGAGAAACTGTCAGGGTAAAGGGAGCGGATGTATCCCCAGATAAAGGCATTTTCAGTCACTGTGGAAACCCCAGGGAGGGGCTTCAATCAGGGAAGGAAGCTGTAGTTTTGAGAATGAGCAGAAGGAATGATCATGGGCCTCTTCTTTGCTTCCCTTCCCCAACCCTAGGGTTTGTAAGCTCCGGAGAGTAGTCCTATATGTATTTCAGGTTTGCTCATGAGCAGGTCTCTGTTCCCATATTAAATTGTTCAGTCTATTAAAACAAAGGTTCTGGGATGGGGAGAGCAAGGCAAGGGCTGGAAGAGGGAAAGAGAATCATGAGACAGGTCTTTCTATACAGCAACTCAGGAAGGGAATGTTGAGGGGTCCTTCAGAGATGGAGTTATTCAGGGTGACATCTTGGGGACTCTATTGTGACCCACCTGGAGCCAGGGGGCACACAGTGGGTATAAAAGGCCAATGTCTAGGGCCTGAGGCCAACAGAGGGGCTTGCGGGAAAGGGAGGGAGATGGCACCACCACCACCTGGCCTGTTCTCTTCTGTGTCAACCCTCCCTCCAAAGAAGAAAAGCCAGGTTCCTGCACAGGTCAAAATGTGTCTTCAATGGAGAGGCCAGGTCAGGAACTGAGGAGGAACAGCTGATCTTGTTCCAGGTGCCCCAGAATTTCAGGGGTTGTACCCAGCATGAGGCTCACCTGCTCAACCAGGTTCAGAACCCAGTTCCAGGATGACTTAGCATGTGAGGGGCCACTTGCTCAGGCTGTGAGGACCTTTGGCTATGACTATCCTGCAGCTTAGCACTTAGGAACCATTTTCTTTGGGCAAGTTCACAAACAAAGCAAAGCAAAGCAAAGCAAAACAAAACAAAACAAACAAACAAACAAAAAAAAAACAGGTGTATATAGAGTCAGCAAGTTTATCACAAGAAATGAAACAAGTAGGTAAAACTTATTATCTGATGGGAAACAGAGTGGCAAAACTAGCTTTCAAATCACCTAAGAAGTGTACTATATGTCATCCTTAGGAGAATGTCCTGGTCTTTTCAATGTTCTTAGAAATCAAGGATTAAAAGAGGACATTGAGGTGTGATAAGACACCAGGTAGTAAAAAATTTGAAAGCTGCAATTACTAGCATTTTATTGAAACTAGGACACTATCTATTGTAAGGTGCATTATGGGTTCATGTGCCACTGAGGAAACACTGCCAATTAAATCTCTCTCCTCTCTCTGTCTCTGTCTCTGTTTCTGTCTCTCTCTCTCTCTCTCCAGCTGGATCAAAGATCTTTTAAAAAACAACTGTAGCACCAGCTTTCGAACCTAAGGGTCCCTGGTACGATTCCCAGATTCCCAGTCAGGGCATGTACCCAGGTTGCAAGCCAGGTCTCCAGCCAAATCCCCAGCTGGAGGCAGGTGAAAGGCAACCATACATTGATGTTTCACTCCCTTTCTTTCTCCCTTCCTCCCTTCCCCTCTCTCTAAAAAGATAATGAATAAAACCTTTTTTAAAAAGCAGTTGTAGAAATAATCTAGGAATACAAAATATTACATTATCAGAATAGAAAAAGCCTTTCCAAATATGTAATAAACTGAGGGGCCACACAGAAAAAAAACTCATTAATAAAGCTAACTGCTTTAAAACAAACAAACAAACAAACAAAAAATAGCTACAAGACAAATGCTGCACCATAATCAAAGTGAAAAAGACAAATGATGAGCTGGGAAAATAGACTGGCCACTCACACAAGGCACAGTGTTTCTCACAGAAAACACTGTAAGCAAACGTGGTCTAATACTGTGAACCCCAAAAGGAGCACAAGGGCTCTCAGGCCCACCCGATGGCCTCCTGTCACCCAGAAAGACAGGGACTGCCCACCTCCTGGTTGAGAAGTCTTCTTTCTCTACATCTGCCAGGTACCCAGGCCCACCTCTCCAGGTACCTGGCTCCACCCTGGGAGAAGGACAAGTGCCTGGAAGGACCAGAGTGGCTAGAGAGAAGAGCAGAAGGTGAGGAGCAGGGCTAAGAATGGGAACTATTCCACCAGGGCAGAGTGGAGATGTCAGGAAGGGCCGAGCCCTGCTGAAGGAGCCACAGTAATTGGCACCTAAGAGCTGGGCTGCAGGTGGGTGGCAGACATGGACAGTGGTGAAAGTTGAAGAAATGGTTAGAGGCTGACAGAGAAAAAGGCGATGAATGTGATGGAGATCCCAGCTTCATTGGAGAATGGTGGAAAGAAACAGAGATTAAGGGAGGGTAAAGGGAGGGGCGAAGCAAAGTGCCTAAACTGGTGATAAAGGGGAACTGCGTGAGGACTGACAATAAGGGTGTGCCTGGACACAAGAAAAATAGTGAAGGCACGATGGGGAGAAGAGAGAGAAGAGAAGGAGGAGGTGACGAGGAGCAGGAGCTTGAGTCAGAGAGTGCAGATGGTATGAAAACAGGGAAGCTTGAATCTAGTCAAAAGAAGACCAATGTTGATGTTGCTGGAGAAGAACAGAGATGGTGGGTGATGACGGAATGAGACATGGGCTGAAGACACTGTGGGGCACACATGGCTTGCAGGTCCAGGTTCTAGAAATGCACTAGGGAAGGTAAAAAATGCCAGCTCGCCCTGGCTGGTAGCACAGTGGATAAGGTGCCAGCCTGAGAACCTAAAGGTCACTGGTTCGATTCCCAGCTAGAGCACATAACCAGGTTGCAAGCCAGGTCTCCAGCCAGGTCTGTAACTGGAGGCAGGTGAAAGGTACCCGTACATGGATATTTCTCTCCCTCTCTGCCTCTCCCTTCCTCTCTCTCTAAAAATAATAAATAAAATCTTTAAAAAAAATAAATGCCTGCTAAGTCTGTGCTTAGAAAAAAAGTATATAGAGCCTTAAATGAATGCATTAGAATGGAAGAAACAGAAAATCAATCATCTCAAGCTTCCATGTCAACAGTTAAAAAGAAACAAAACAATCAACTGAAAATATACAGAGTGAAGGCAACAATAAAAATGAGCATCAGTGAAAAAGGAAAAAATACAACAAACAAATCAGGCTTAAAGTGTTAAAATTATAGTATTAATAAAGTTAATAATCCACTAGCAAAACTAACAGGAAGAGAACAAGAGAAGAAACATAAATAACCAGTATTGGAAATCACAAGAAATTTTCTTTACAAAGCCTACAGACCTTAAGAAGATCCTTTATAAGAGTTTGTAAGATAATTAGGACTATATTAGATAGTAGAGGCCAAAATTCACCATGTTGTAAAAACCAATGCACCAAACTGACAAAAATAACATAAAATTTAAGGAAAACTTGTATATCTACTAAATAAATTAAATCACTTCTTAAAAAGTCAAACCAACTAACCCATAAAAACAACAAAAACTTTCCACAATCAAAACTTTAAACCTGGAATTATGAAATATTCATAACTCATAATTCAATTATAACTTTAATATTCATAATTCAATTAAAAATAAAAATTGCTAAATTTCCCATGTTTGCCTAATATGGAGAAAATCACAGAACTTTAAAAATTTCTCTAGTGTGGCCATCATTACACTGACACTATACTCCCACCAGGATATTAGAAAACAAGCAAAGTGGAGAGCATGACCTTCATAACAGAGATACAGATATTCTGAACAAGATATTGCATGAATTAAGTCACATAGGAAAACAGAATAGATCAATACCAAGTGGAACATTCTAAAACATGCAAGGATGGTTCAAATTCAATAAGAAATCATGTAAAACATTAAAAGAAAAACACAAGGAGAAAAAATGATTAGTTAGAATAAATTGTAAAAAAGTGTTTAATAAAATGCAACACGTAGGCAAAAACACAACTCCAAGCAAAACCATAAAAGAAGCCAACTTCCTCATTTGAAAGTTTCTCTAAAAGGAATATGAACCAAACATCATAACTAACCCACAATTATTAAAAGCTGTTTCCCTGGAAGTGGAGTCACAAAAGGCTACCAGCTTTTTCTACTTCTGTTCAATACTATCCTGGAGGTCCAGTCAGGGCAATAAAGCAGGCCAAAAGAAATAAAAACGCAGTGGGTTAACTTTAAAAATCATCATCATTATTATTAAGGCACTTCCATAAACATGGAAAATCAACCATAATCCAAAATTATTGCAATTAGTAAAGAAACGAATTTCAGTATATAAAACCAAATTATTACTGTAAACCAGCAAGAAAAAATTAGAAAATGCAATTAAACGACATGGAGCTAGGAAACAAGTACATATCTACAAGATAAAGGAGCCTACAAATGATTACTTTATAGAAAATAATCTTGAAAGCCCTCAAATCAATGCAAGAAAACTACTCAAGAAAAAGGAGTGGGGAATACGAGTAGAAAGGTGCACAGATCAAGATACAACTGCTAAACAGTAACGTGCTCAAAACAAATTAACGTCAAGCTCCAGGTGGCAATATCCCACAAGCTCTCGGAAGGGCAGGATCCCAGAAGGCAGGACAACCACACCCTATTGAACAGAGGTTCCGGGTCCCACAGGACAGACCCCGGGTGGAACTGCTGCCACACTCTGTACCTTCACTCTGGCACCCTGCACGTGCGCTGTTAGCACCGCCCTTGTGTTAGGGAGGATTCTGATTGGCTGCATCGTCTAGCACTGAGCGCTGCGTCCTGGCTGGAATTCCAGTGTTTCCTCTGAATGGCAGAGTTCTGGAGCATTCTACAGCTCATAGTTCCTCCAAGAGTCCTCTTAGTGGTCATCTTCTCCTGTGGTGCTCTTGGGCCACAACCCAAGCATCCTTTGCCTAGTGGACAGAGAGCATCCTGGCGGAGTGCCTGATCCCAGGGGAAGCTGTCTTTTACCATGAAGTGTGCTGTTAGCTGTAAGCTTTATTAAATGTGCTTGATCATATGGTGGAAATTCCCTCTTGTTCCTGCTAAAATGAGAGTACACAGGACAATTGGATGTTAAACTTTGTTTTATTATTTTCCTGCATCTATTGAGATAGTAATATTGTTTTTCCTTGCCAGTTACTATAGTGAATTACATCCATTTTCCAATGTTTAGTCATTTTTAGTTCCTGGAATAATCCCTATTTGGTATTGATGCTTTGCCTTTCTATCTATTACTGAATACTATATATCCTTTTTCACTCTTTTGATATTTGGTTGAACTTTTTATTTCAAAATAGTTTCACACTTCCATGCTGCTGTAAGAAATAATACAGGGTGATCCTATGTGCCCTTTTACCCAGATTCCCCCAGTACAAAATGGGGTTAGATTTAAACCAGAATATTGACCTTGATACATTCAAGATACACATTTTCATCATCAAAAGCATCATTTAGGTTGCCTTTTTATTATTTTATTTTTTAAAGATTGTATTTACTTATTTTTAGAGAGAGGAGAAGAGAGAGAGAGAGAGGGTGAAAAATGTCAACATGAGAGAGAAACATTGATGAGTTGCCTCTTATCCATGTGTGCAACCCAGGCATGTGCCCTGATCAGAATCGAACCAGTGACCTGTCGCTCTGTGGAAGAATGCCCAGCCAACTGAACCACAATGGTCAGGACATGAGTTGCCTTTATATATATATATATATATATATATATTTTAAATAATTTTATTGTTGTTGTATTACATCCATCCCGTGCCTTTTTATATTTACAATCACTTTCCTTCAGGTTCTACCTTCACTTTAAAATTTGACAATCATTAATCTGTTATTTGTACTCTATTTCTATAAGTCTGTCCTTCCAAAAAGTGGCATGTAAATGGAATGATAAGGTATATGACATTTGGGTTTGATATCTCTCTTTTTACTGCTAGAGGGGGCAGGTGCTAAGGTGAGGGGCACTTCCTGGTTTGGTCCATCGTGATGTCTTTATTTCTGGAATTCATGTGTCTCTTCATACTATGGAGAGGTAAATGCCTCTTCTCTCTCATCTGGGGACAGGTGTGGATCACAACAGAAACCACTCCCCCAGGAAAACACAGCATACCACAGAAATCAAAGACAGAAGTAGAAAGAGCTGAAAACAGTCATTTGAGAGAGGTAAGGACATTTATATAGACTCTTAGAGGAAAGAGAGTATCAGTGGAAAACCCCTGGGTGGGTTTGGGGGATGTCTGATCACCCCGGCTGCCTTCAGCAAAAATCCTATTAGAATGTTGTAAGCAGGGTCCTCCCCACACCCTTACCTCTGATATCCCTGTTGCTCCTTGGCTGTAAATTCTCACTTGCCCAGCCTGTTTTCAGAACTGAACTGAGTCCAACGTGAGGTCTCTTTTCCCCCTTGTTAACAGTCCCAAATAAAATGGTTTTTACTGCTTAACTACTGACTAGTTCTGATTTTCCTTTAACAAAACACACATGGGCCATGAAAGGGACCTGTTGAAACTTGTGGACAACTGTCAGAGGTATCTCTCTGGTGGAACCAGGTCCACGGTGATTATGAGGGAATTTTTTTTTTTTTAATATTTTACTTATTATTTTCAGAGAGAGGGGAAGGGAGAGAGGCAGAGAGGGAGAGATACATCATTGTATGGTTGCCTTTCACCTGCCTCCAGCTACAGACCTGGCTGGAGACCTGGCTTGCGACCTGGTTATGTGCCCTGGCTGGGGAATCGAACCAGCGACTGTTGGGTTCGCAAGCCAGCACCTTAACCACTGCGCCACCAACCAGGGCCTTATGAGGGAATTCTTATTGGAGTAGTTCTCATACCCCCATAGGTTGTATGAATCCATGGATGATGTACAGGCAAGGGAGAGCAGCTCCTGGGTCCCCAAAACAAGACTGGACACAACCCCATGAGAACCTCTGTTCACCTCCAGGTCATCAAGCAACAAAAATCTTCCCAGAATCAAATAGTCACACTTCAAATTTCACCTCAGAAAGGAGGGCAACAACATTCCAGATATTAACAGAAAGGAATTCAAGAGATTTGCTACATCAGAACAAAGAGAGTCATTAGAAAGAGCTACAAGTGCAAAATGGCAATTACCTGAACATACTATAGGAAAAGGAGGATGCTTATAAAACAGACAGAACTTAGACTGGAAGAAAGGAACCCCACGGAGGTGAGGAAAAAAAAAAAAAAAAAAAGAATCTACCCTAACAAGCATGTATAAAAACATTTAGTAATACTTAACTCCATAAACTGAGACCAAAAACTTGAGCTGAATTGGGTAAAAAGGGAGATTTCAGAGTTGAGGAAACAAACTGAGAACTAGCAAGCGTCATTAAAGAATAATTTTTATTTATTTATTTTTAGTTCTCCCAACTCATACACAACAGGAAGCTGAGGAGCGGGCAATTGCATGTGTGCACTTTCTCCCTGGAACCGCCTCTGCTGCCCCGGGCAGCGGCCAGCCTCCCACAGATAACGGCACAGACCTGCAGGCTCAGATGACTTTCCTGGTATCTACTGCTCAGGCTCTGGCCTGAGGAAGGAGAGTGTGGAAGACTCCAAGAGGCGGTGGCCTAGCCTTTCTCTGGTGTCCAAAGAAGCCTGTCCCTCCACCCTTGCTTCTCCGTCAATTGCTCCCTTTCTGCAGTATCCTCAACCTTCCCCTCCCTAAGCTAATAAATATGCTCATGTATCAGCTTCCCTTCCTTTACATTGTGATTCCCTCTGACTACCACACTGTCTAAGTTAAGATGTTTGGTTTGAAAGCATGGTCTACCCTTACTGCTTCCACTTCCTTGCCGTCTTCCTCCTCCACCCTCCACCCTCCACCCTCCACAACCTGCCTGCCCTGTCAGCATCTCACTGAAACCAGAGTCCCCACTGCCAAACCCTCAACAGCCACACACTAGCCAACTCCAATGACCCAGCCCTTCTTTCCCCTGCACGGTCAGTCTGTGTTCACTCACTTCTTAAAACTCCCTCTTTTTTGAGTTGGTGAGTCTGTTCTCTCTTAACTCTCCTCCAACCCCTGCGATTGCTCTTTCTCTATGAGTTTTCCTAATTAAATTGTTATGCCCCCTTTTAAATGTTGGTGGCCTGAAGTCGCTCTTTCTCCCCTTCTCACTCTGTCCTAGCGAGCTTACCTGTGTGATAACTTCACTGGCTAGAGTGTGCTGTGATCTGGCAAAGGACCTACCAGGAACACTGCAGAAACCTGAGGCCCTGCTCCTCCAAAATTAACTTCAGCCTGTTGTTTCTGAGGGCAGGAGGCCTGGTGAGGGGAATCTCTCCTTATGATTTATTAGTGTCCACGGAAACAGTTTCTGTTAAGAATGAGATCACTGAAGCAGAGCGCTGGTCCAAAATGATGCTATTTTGTCAGAAGCCACGTAAGTTTTCAGAATTTAAAGGTCTGAGAGATGCATGCACAGCTCCCCCTGCTGGAACCTGCCTCTGAGAAGGCCCTCTGCAGCTGGGGGAGCGAGGAGGCCGAATCCCTGTCGAGGTTTCCTCTGGAGCCGGGCGTGGTGGGGCCATGCTCAGGGTCAGTCCCCGTGGGAAGGACTGTCAGATTCTGTGGCCACATTCGTTTCCAGGTTGTGAGTGTGAGTCCCACGTCAAATACCAGGAGAACCTGAATCAGGAAAAGTGCACAACACATATTTGGGGTCCCAATTTTGTTGTACGGTGCTCAGATTGTTGGTGAAGGACTGACTCTTAGTACCCATACTCCTTGCTCTACACACACATGCACACACACGCACGCATGCACGCATGCACACACATGCACACATGTGCTCATGCCTACCAGGTCCAAGGAGCATGGTGAGAGGGAAACAAGACAGAGCTGCAGCATCTGGAGCAGCACTGCCAGCAGGAAACACCCATTAGGGAGGACGTCAGGAAACCAACGTTCTGTTCTAAGCTCAGTTCTCAACGTCTGTATGGTCTTGGTCAAGTCACTTTCCTCTTATGAACCTTGGTTCACTATTTGTGTGTGTGTGTGTAAACGAGAAGATAGAATTATGGGCTTGTTAAGATTCCTGCCAGTTCTTCAACTCTTGGTTGAAAAAGCTGTATTTATTCACTTCGGCCACGAGAGGGAGATGTGTGATCATTAAGGGCTCAGGCTTTATTTTCTCATTTTCAATTCGGTAGCTAGAAGGTATTCTTGCCCTGTGCTTACATCTGACTACTTTAAGGTAAGGCAAAGGATTTCTCCATTCTCTCCACTGTCTGTGGTCATCAGAACAAGTCAACTGAAGTCACCTTTTCCAATTTAACAATAATTTATCAACAAAACCTCCTAAACACATTTAAAAAGGAATGTTCAAAATAAAAACAATCTCTTTAAACTTTGTATTGGCTAATTAGGATTGCAACATTAAGTGTTACTTATATGATATTCATTTAAAAATTATTAGAAATGTACATATTCTGTTCATCTCAGCATTATTTACATTAGGGAAAAATTAGATACTAGCCAAGCATCCAAAAATAGAATGGTGGGAGGAAGTATATAATTCTTTTAAATAATGATAGTCATTAAAATGATAATAGTAACTAAAAGTAATAACACAGGAGACACATATAGCTGAGTAAAAACAATCAAGATAACTTTAAAATCTTACTGTATTTCAACCTTGATTATACACAAATAAAGATAAGAAAAATAACAAAATTTTAGGGAGTTTATTCTTGTCGATAAGGATTATCAATTGTTATTTTTTCTTTTTAAGGTTATATGATTTTCAAATTCTCTAGTATGGACTAGTATGGACTAGAATTACTTTGTATTTCAAAAGAGTAATGAAAAAAATCTTGCATGCTCTTTCCAGAGAGTTCTAGAATAATCGTATCTGCATTTCTGGAATCAGTGAACCCTCAACACACCCCTGGCACCATCCATTTCTTGGTCCAGCCTTAAAAACATCTGTAACCCAGACTTCTTCCTCCGTTTTATCACCTGTTATGTGTTTGGTTAGTTCTGATTTTAATAACATTCCTGAGGTGGAGCTGAAATCTGCCCAGTCTACGTCCCATCCTTCAGTTCAGTTCTGCCTCCGACACAAAGCCTGTGACAGAGCTGCCCCAGTCTGAGGACATCTCTTGGGGTTAATTCTGTGTCCTGCAAGGGTTTCTCTGCTCCAAGCCCTACAGCCAACAGTGGCTCATTCATTCTGTTAGTATTTAGGTGCCAGCTAGGGGTCTGGGCCCGGAGATGCCATGACTAGCAGAAGCCAGACTCTAATGAAGGGCAAACCAGCCATTTACCAACCCTGTCATGTGCTTCTGTGGAGTAAACGGGGCCGGGAAGCACATGAAGAAGCATCTCCCTGGCCTTGCTCCAAAGAAACAGCTGCCAAACTGAAAGCTGAAGAGAGCAAGAGGTGGTATGGGGAAGGAGGCTCTATGGGGGTGGGAGGAGTGTGAGCAGGGCCCAGGGGAGAGAAGGCGCACTCTGGGAGATGCATCTCCACCCCTTCACTCTTCATGTAGGCTACAGCTGGTCAGGGTTACTTTATCTTGAGAGCTACTTGGGAACACAGACTGTTTCATTAAAAATTTTATTTCCTCCCTTTGTCTGCCCTAAACACTTAGCTCAATAAACCACAGTAGGATGGGAAGAATTAACATCATTAAAATGTCCATACTACCCAAAGCAATCTACATATTCAATGCAATCCCAATTAAAATACCAATGACAGACTTCACAGAAATAGAAAACATACTTCAAAAATTTATATGGAGCCAAAAACGCCCACGAATAGCCACCACAATCTTGAGAAAGAAGAACAAGGTAGGAGGAATCACAATCCCAGACTTCAAACAATACTACAAGGCTACTGTCATCAAAACAGCATGGTATTGGCATAAGAATAGACATATAGATCAATGGAACAGAATAGAGAGCCCAGAAATTAACCCAGGACTCTATGGTCAACTCATATTTGACAAA
>PVIW01017274.1:0-14517 GCA_004026585.1 Noctilio leporinus
TCTTTCTGCTATATAGAATTCCATTGTGTAAATGTACCAAAGTTTTTTGATCCAATCATCCACTGATGGGCACTTAGGCTGTTTCCAGCACTTGGCTATTGTAAATAGTGCCGCTATGAACATAGGTGTGCATAGGTTCTTATGAATTGGTGTTTCAGGATTCTTTGGGTATAGTCCAAGTAGTGGAATTGCTGGATCCCCTCATTCTTAGACCTTCAGGCTCTGGCTGAATTACACCACCAGTTTTCTGGGTCTACAGCTTGATGAAGGCAGATTGTGGGACTTTTCAGCCTATTCCTCATAATAAATCTCCTTTTATCTGTTCCTTATAGGAGATATATACAGCTACAGCTATATCTATATATCTATATCTATAATCTATATCTATTCGACTGGTTCTGTTTCTCTGGAGAACCCTAATTCATAGTTTTCAGACTCGGAACTGAAAGCTATATAATGTTCTTATTCCTACATCACTCTATTGAGGAGGAAGCTTAGGAAGCCCACAAAATGTCACAAAGAGTACCTGCTGCACATCCAGAGACATAGGCCATATCCAGCTTCTCCCACTACTGACCCTTGTCCTGAAAAGGTTTCATATTTTTCTCACCTCTGTTTTTCTTGTCAGCACCACAAAGATAATTCACACTAAGTGGTTCACATATTCTAATTAAAAGATTCTTAGGTAGGGCTTTCCCTTTTCTAAGCCCAATTCTGAGAACTTAATAAATGTTAACTCATTTCAACTTCCTGTCAGGAAGTTTCTGTGATCCTCAATGTGCAAATGAGAAAACAGGTACAGAGAAGTTAAGTAACTTGCCCAAGGTTACCTATATGACTACTGTAAGGATTAGAATGTAATAACTGCCAGAACACTTGGCAAACCTGAAATAATTTGAAGGTAATTACAGCAACAGCTAATATGTGTTGAACACTTGAGTGCTTATTTTAGGCTAAACCAGAAATTTTCAAACTTTAAAAAATATTTTATTTATTATTTTCAGAGAGAGGGTAAGAGAGACAGGGAGAGAGAAACATCAATGTATGGTTGCCTTTCACCTGCCTTCAGCTACAGACCTGGCTGGAGCCCTGGCTTGCAACCTGGTTATGTGCCCTGACTGGGAATTGAACCAGCGACCTTTGGGTTTGCAGGCCAACACCTTATCCAATTTTTTTTTCAAACTTTTTAAAGTGCAAGACATATAGTAAAGAATACATTTTACTTTGTAACCCAGTGTGCATATTGAAATATTATGTTACCTCATAATACAGATTTGAAACAACTACTATGTGTTATACTCATGAATTCTGTGTCTGATGAATCAGGCATGGTTAGGTAGGCAATTATTTTGTCCCTTGTTATTTTGTCCCTTGTGACACCAGCTGAGGCCACTCACTAAAGGGTAATTGGATGTGGATAAGTTATTCTGGAGGATTCTAAGATTGTTTCACTAATATCTAGGACCTAAACTTGGATGGTTTAGTGCCTGTAACTGGAGCCACATGCGGCCTCTCCATGTGGCTTGAGCATCCTCACAGCCTAGAATCCTCAGGGTAGTATGACTTGTAACATGGCAGTTTTCTGCCCTATGACTGACAGTTCTGGCTAACCAAACAGACATGGTGCTATTTTTATAACACAGCCTTAGAAATCATAGCATCATTTCCATCATATTCTGCTTCTCAAAGTAATCACAGGCTTCCCAGGTTCAAGAGGAAAAATAAATCTCATCCCTTGATGCCAGAGCAGGAAGGTTCTGCTCTAGAGGTGCATATAGGATGCAAGATATTATTAAGGCTGTGTTTTAATAGGATATGCTATAAATACTTAGCTTTAGTTAGTCAACATACTCCAATATCTTCTTTTTTATTCTGTCACTTTTTAGAAATATTTGCTACAATGCCCTGAAGCAATTTTATGACCCACTCATGGATTATGTCCATCAGTTTGTTTTTCTTAAAGGAGAATGAGAGAGGGACAGAGGGGAGCAAAAAGGGGATGGATGTAATACAACAACAATAAAATTTTTTAAAAAAGAAGAATGAGACAATGTACTAAACTCTTTTCATGTAACATCTTTATAAATTTTTGTAACATGTTTAGGAGGCAAGTACTTAGATGCTCCCATTGTATGACAGTATACCAGTATGACTTAAAGGGGTCACATAATGTGACAGAGCCAATGTTGACTCCAGTTCTCCAAGGCAGATGCTCTTAATAACTGTCACTCCTATTCCTGGTATAATGCATTATCCTTGTTAATTTCAACCTGGCACCACATATTGTACCATGTGGCACACTCATCATGGGTTTCAGAGTGTAACGAAAAAGTTATCGTGAACTTATGCATGGTGTGTGTGTGTGTGAGTAAAATTGTGTGTGTGTATGTGTGTGTGTGTGTGTGGGTGTGTGTGCATGTGTGTGTTAGGCTTTCAGGACACTCAGATGTAGTCCTTCCCATGTGATTCCTGAGTTTGTAAAATGTAAAGAAAGGTAAATATATGGCTAATCAGATGTTATGGATTTCTTGGGGCAAGTTACCAGTAGTCTTACTCTCCATTAGTGTTAATGAAAATACCATTGACAAGCTGAAAATAAGAAATGGAATAAGACCACCATCACAGACAGAGTTTCAAGTAGAAAATGCCATGACTGATTGTTTATTCCCCTGAGAATTCTATGAATATTTACCCACATAAATTATAGTGCATATAAACTGACAGTTCCTATTTGCCAGATATAGGCAGATGTCAGCTCTTGAGACATAGGTGTATTATTAACTTGAAAAAGCAATGGCGATAACAGTAGATGACTGGGAAGGAAGTGTCCACTACTCAGTGAACATCAGGCCCCAGCTGACTGCTCCTCACGTCCAGTCCTCACTATCCTTGGCAAGGCTAATAATATATGTCACGTGGAAAGGTTTAAAAGAATGTTATTAATTATGAAAAAAGAAATATTACCATCAGCCTTGGAGGTTTTTTCTTTTTCTTTTATATAGAAACAGGATTTAAAACAGCCCCTAGGTTCCCTGATAGTCTTCCAATCATATCTGCAGTGAGACTGGGTCAAGGACTGCTCTCTAGGTCTGTACATAGCAACTATCCTCCATCAATTTTACTAATCTTTAATTTTATCTTTTCTTTAACTTATTATTGCTCTGCGGGTAAACAGTTAATCTGATAATCTTCCCCTTTTCCCCCTATTCCTTGCTCTTTCCTTCCCTTCTACCTGCTGGGCTATTTTTATAAGGAAAAAAAGGAGCACTTCCCTTGGCATGGAAATCTTGCACTTGGAGGTAATGTATTTCTGTGGGGAAATTATTTCCTTGGACTGTTTGAAATTCAAGTACTTGCCCAGGCAGGCACTTCAGCCCCTGCTCAGCATTCACTTTCCCCTTTAGAATGACCTTTAAGATGCCCAGCCAACATCCAGGACCCTGTGATCCTGGCTGCCCTCTCCACAGCACCAAGAAAACAAATCCTGGGCTGCTGCTCTCAGGTGCTGCCCTCCATAGCCAGGTGTAAAGGTTCCTGTTAACTTAAGTCTCATCTCCTCCAACCCTAACAAATCAAGTCCCAACACCAGCAGGGGTGATTTGAGTCCACCCCGTTGTCCAGCACCTGGTCCTTTGTGTCCCCTGACTGCCCTTCTCACAAGAGCCTTCCCGTGGCCCCAGCTCAGGGTAAAGCTGTAGAATGGGCCCTGATCCTATCCTCTATTTTCTGCTAAGCTGTGGAAACTTGCACTGAACTCCAACTCACTGACCAAGGCTGCAACCAGTCCTGTTCCTGCTAAGAGTTTGGCCCTGCTGTCCACCCTCAGCTCTACCTGGAGAACCACTCCCACAATAAAACCCTCCTGGAAATCCCATTGCCTCCCACACTGGCCCTGTCATCCACATGACACATTGAAAGGCCAGTTCTAGAAAAACACTGCTTTTCTTAGGATGCCCTAGAAATAGACTTAGACTGGGCTGGAGTATATTATTTATTTTAGGAAGGGGCTGGAGAATTTAGACAGGGTTGATGGGTCACAGAGAGGTGTTTTATTGTGGATTTTCCCATTGCAGGATTTTTCAGAGCAACCTGGGCTTCCTGGTTTTCCACCTGAAAGAGGCAGCCTGGAAAATTTTTTATTTGTTCCCAATAATCCTGGTTGAAAGTTACTCCTGGGGGTACTGACTTCCTAGCCCTTCCAGCTGCCACCCTGGGAGACCTTTGATCAAAAAGAAGAAGAGACAGAGGTATAGGCACTTGGGATCCAGACTATAGTGGAAGGGTGAAAGCAGAGCACTGTCAGTGCCTGCTGGGGCAAGTCCTAGGAACCACCAATGCTGGATCAGTCTGGAATCCCCTGATGCACTCCAACTTAGGCTGGTGCCTTCTGCTTTCACCCCTGTTTAACTGGGAGCACTCCTGTTAGTTCCATCTCTCTTTGTCCCCTATTTCCTTTACAGGTTTCCAAGTTTCCCACTTACATCACAGTTTAGCGTTTTAGTAAACTAATGAAAATGATACACTTCTAGAAAAGAGTTCTGAAGGCCAGGCTTTCTCTTGTTTAACTATGCTGAATCATCCAGGCAGATATTAACCTGGATATCTATGGAGACCATAAACAGACCTCAATGAGAATCAGAAGCCCTTAAATTATACTGGATCTGATTTTTTTTATAGGTATGTGCAATTTTCTGGTGAAAACTTTCCTAAAATTCTAAAAGAAAATCCTGAGTCAGAATAAAATTTAAAGCAGTCTAGAACCCACTGTTTTTAACTAAGCTATATTTCAAAACACATTGTGCAGGCACTTTAACTGCATATTAAAGGAACAAGTGAAAACAAACTGTGAACTCATGGGAGAAAGGAGTAGTTCTATAATAACCAGCACAGTGCCCACTCCAAGCAGGCTCCCTATATGTTGGTTAAATGGATGATCTAAGCCTAATCTCATATCATGAAGACTTTATGGTTTCTATTATTTATTTGCAAACCTCTTGTGTTAGAAAGGCAATAAAAAGCAATATGTACTCTGTCAGATCAGTTGACAGCATTTCAAGAGTTTCTACAGTCTAGGCCCCAGCTTTCAGGGAGTAGGGAGCTGAATGTATCTGTTTGTAGCAATCAGCTTTTGCTGCATAACAGACCACTCAAAATTCAGTGGCTTAAAATAACAGCCATCTATTTAGCTCATTATTCTGCAAGTTGGCAATTTAGACAGCTGGTGGTTTCTGGGCTGGATTGAGTTCAGTAGATTTTTGCTGGGCTTGTGTTTGCATCTACAGTCAGCTTGTCAGATTGCTGGGGTTCATGATTTAGGATGACCTTGACTGGGATGGCAGAAGCTTTTCTCATTCTCCATCAAGCTAGCTTGGCATGTTCATGTGCTAGTAAGTTTCTCAGAGTACCAGGAAAAAGCTGGAAGGCCCTTTAGGCCTATGATTAAAGCCACTTCAATACTCTTTTTCACATCCTATCATCCAAAGCAAGTCGTAAAATGAGGTTAAATTCAAGAGGTAAGAAAACAGATTGCACTTGCTCATGGAAAAAGCTACAAAGTGTCTTGGCCATTTTAACAATTTACCATAGTCTACCAGATCAAAAAACATGCCAACCGACCACAGCACAAACCACCAAGAAATAGAATCACAAGGTTAATAAATGTTAATTGTTTTTGAGCTCCTAAATTTGGGGGTAGTTGTTATAAAGGAAAAAATTAACTTATACTTCACCTTAGATTGAAATTCCTTGATGTGGATGTTGAGAAGGTTCATGTGAAAGTGATTTCCAGAAAAAGACAGTGGTGGGTAGAGAATGAAAAACAGGAAACATCTGTGAATAATGTAGATAACACCCCAGAGCTGTATCAATCGGGGCAGGGAAAATGCAACATTGATGTTGCCACACCTGGTAGTCATTGGTTAAGATCAGAAATACTCATCCTCACACACTGGCTTTCTATGGGCACAACAGAGTGGGTCTCATCCATAGGGTGATGCTGGCTGTCAGCCGTAATGTTGTACCAGAATATGGCTGCACTAAATGGCAAGTATTTTCAAGGGGGTGTGACTAAAACATGAATGTTGTCTGCCACAGTGTCCAAAATGGGTTATTCTTCCTTCAAGGTTTGGAGCCTACTATTTAGAGCCTATTGAATGATTAAAAAGCTTTATTGCCAAGTTATTTCTTATCTTTCTAACTAAACATTTTTGGTGCTGTTAACAATGCCTATCCATTACTCGCTGTTTGTACCTCTGGAGAGGAAAAAATTATTGAGGGTGTCTTCATTATAACCTTTCATATGCTCAAAGGCCATCAGTAATCCACTTCCTGTATATTTTCTGCTAGAGAAGTGACCTCAACTCTATTAAACTTTTTCTGTAATTGCCAGACTCTATCCTTTTAATCTCTTGGCCTTCCTTAATCTTTTTGTCTGTCCACACCTTTTCCCTGTACTGATTTCTTTTTCTTTTTCTGTCTTTCTTTTTTTTTGGAAGATTTTATTATTTACTTTTAAAGAGAGGAAGGTAGGGAGAAAAAGAGAGTGAGAAACATCAGTGTGTGGTTGCCTCTTGTGCACCCCCAGCTGGGGACCGGGCCTGTAACACAGGTATGTGCTTGGACTGGGAATTGAAACAGGGACCCTTTGGTTTGTAGGCTGACACTCACTCCACTGAACCATACCAGCCACAGCCTATTTCTTTCTTTTAAGATAAAGATTTAAAGTAGAAACTGACCTCTCATAATTGTTTAGTCAACAATAAGAAGCTAGAACAAGTCTGTGTATCCCAGCCTATTTCATACTCTAAACATGATGCTAGGTGTTTGAATATTTCCTTTGATTTTTGACAATTGAATATTACTTTTGACATGCAGTGATAATTCATACTATTGTGTTATGTAAACAAATATTTCAATTGAAAAATCAAAATAAAAGAAATATTGGGCTCAATGGACCCTTGCATCTGATGGAGGATTCATATGCCTAAGCCTAGAAATCTGCATAACCCTCTGTCTAAATCATGTCTGGGAGAAGGTTAGGAGTTTTCCAGGTATGGTGGTATCATGAGCATCTTTCTATGCACTTTTTTGTGTCATTTCTGAACTTTAACTCTAAATACCAAATGTGTGGAAGTAAATTATGGGCCCTTTCTGGAAAAAATGTACCTCCAGCTCTTTCTAAAATGTGGCTGTGAGATTGTGATTTATAATAATATATATTCGTTCTTCATCCATTCCTGGCAGATCTCCTAAAACACTTGGAATTTTCTAAGTAATTAGAGCAACAAAAATATTTTGTTATGTTAATGAGATAGCTTTTGAAAGCCCCCACCTAAAGATGGGGGCTAATATCTAGGTGAACAAACCATGAATAAGAGGATTGGAATTTCCATTTCTAACCCCTAATTTCTGATGAAGTAGGTAGTAAGAAAGGCCATAACACTTCTGGAATGGACCATATTATGAAAAGACTCCCTCACAACCAGAAAATAGAGCCAGAATTTGGTACCACAAAGCTTAGAGACAATCTCCCTCCCTAGAAATACATGAAATCCCAAGAACTAAATAACCACATGCACAATTCACTTTTGATCTGGTCAGCATCCATTCAAACACATACTTTTTGTTTGTTTCACAGCTGTGCCTGTATTCTCACTTCTTTGTTTTTTCACTACCTGAATAAAAGTTGCTTTATTCTTACTTTAACTCATTCTTGAAACATTTCCTGGGTGAATTAAAAATCTGGAGCTCACCTGACACACAAAAGACCCCAGATGGTGCTGGGGTAGGACCAGACACCGGCAAGGAAATGGTCTGGTAGCATTCTTCCTTGGCAAGCCAGACAGAAGGTCTTCACTTTCCTCTATTTTGGTCCCTATTCCTGTCACTATCATAGATGTGAAGTTAAGTACCCTGTCTGATTGGAGTAAATCCAAAGTCAGAGTGTCTAACTACCACCATAATTGTTAGTAAGTCTGCCATCAGGGCACAGGGTAAGAATACCCATGTGACCATCCTGGTTAAGCTGAATAATATTGAAATACATATAATGAAATAAATGAATTTAAATACTAAAAGTAAACCAGTATAGAATTATAGTTTGGTTATTTTTTACTGTGTTTAAAGAACAAGAACTTTCCTATATTTATTGTTATACTTCAGATATAAATTTTTTCTACTTATAAAGCAAAGGTAAATTTTGTTTTATTTAAGTAGTTATATGTCATATTATGTTAGTTAGGCACTTAATTACTTTGAAAAATCTATTTAATCATGAGAACTAAAGACTTTTTTAGCCTGTATTTAGGTTTGATACCTTTCATTGTCACTTTGGGTAAGTAAATAATTTAATATTGTTTCATAATGGTATAAGTCTCTTGGTCAAATATCTTTGACAACCTTCCCAGGGTTTAAATTTTAAGAAATTTTTCAAAATCTCTTTAAAATTTTTATTTATTATTTTTAGAGAGTGGGGAAGGGAGTGAGGTAGAGAGGGAGAGAGAGATCAATGCATAGTTGCCTTTCACCGGCCTCCAGCTATGAAACTGGCTGGAGACTTGGCTGGAGACCTGGCTTAAAACCTGGTTATGTGCCCTGGCTGGGAATCAAACCAGCGACCTTTGGGTTCACAGGCCAGCATCTTATCCACTGTGCCACCAGCCAGGGCCAAGAAACTTTTTCTTAATTCACAAATAGCTTTGAGTTATTTCAATGAGCTCCTGGAAAACCTTAAGAACTTATTCTCTCTCCTGATAAAAGGAAAAGTTTAAACTAATTATGTAACAGAACCTCTGGGGGGTTTTCAGTTTGTTTGCTTTTTTTTTTTTTTTTTTTTTTTTTTTTTTTTTTTTTTTTTTTTTTTTTTTTTTTTTTTTTTTTTTTTTTTTTTTTTTTTTTTTTTTTTTTTTTTTTTTTTTTTTTTTTTTTTTTTTTTTTTTTTTTGTTCGTTTGTTTGTTTGTTTTTGTTATGTTTTTCTTAACACAAGCCACAATCATTCTTTATTATTCAGTTGTTATAATTAATTCTTATTCTGCTCCATCTTGGTTTAGCAGTCTCATGAATCCATCTGTTTTTTCTTTTTATCTTATTTTGTTGTTGTTTTATTACATCCATCCCCTTTTTCCTTCCCTCTGCCCCCTTCCCCACCAACCCACTCCTCCATCCCACTTGTTGTCCATGTCCATGGTTCTTCCATGCTAGTTCCTTGACTAAACTGCTCCCCTTCTTTGCCTCCTCCTACCCTCTTCCCCCTCCCCTTTGCCCATTGGAGATCTATCCATTGTATTCATGTATCTGGTTCTGTTTTGCCTATTTGTTTGTTTTATTCATTATTGTCCTGTAATGGGTGAGATCATATGGTATTTGTCTTTCACCGACAGGCTTATTTCACTAAGCATAATACTTTCTAGTTCCATCCATGTTGTTGCAAAGGGTAGGAGTTCTTTCTTTCTTTCTGCATGTAGTATTACATTGTGTAAATGTACCAAAGGTTTTTGGTCCAATCATCCATTGATGAGTACTTAGACTGTTTCCAGCACTTGGCTATTGTATATAGCACTGCTATGAACATAGGTGTACATATGTTCTTATGAAGTGGTGTTTCAGAGTTCTTTGGGTATACTTCTAGTAGTGGAATTGCTGGATCAAAAGGCAGTTCCATTTTCAGTTTTTAGTGGTTCATTTGTCCATCACCAAAAAGAAAACTCTTAATAACAGTTTGGTGAAAAGGGACAGTATTTTGTTTATTTAAAGGTTATACAAATTTAGACTAAAGGTGCAATTCTGCCATTAAGTCCCCTTCCTTTAAAACACCCAAAATATACAGTCCTGACAAATTAGGACAGCTTTATTTTTTTATAAATTTTTAAATTTTATTTATTATTTCCAGAGAGAGGGGTAGGGAGAGAGGCAGAGAGGGAGAGAAACATCAATGTATGGTTGCCTTTCACCTGCCTCCAGCTACAGACCTGGTTGGAGACCTGGCTTGCAACCTGGTTATGTGCCCTGGCTGGGAATCGAACCAGCGACCTTTGGGTTTGCAGTCCAGCACCTTATCCACTGTGCCACCAGCCAGGGCTAGGCCAGCTTTAGAATAGACAAGGGAATGGTACTATCTTTCAGAAACACAACAGTTCATAGCTTAGCATTTTCCAGTCATAGTTCAAAGTTTCAGGGAGCTGTTGTACTCAATTGGGGGAGGGTTTTGTGCACACTCCATAACTCTTCTACCACATGTACTACACTACCTTTGTGCAAGCTTCATGTTCTGCTTCTCCATCCTATGTCTATAAATGCCTGATTCCTCTCCTCTTCTCAAGCTGCCCACCTGTCTGTGTATCCTTCCAGGAGAGAGAGAGCAAGCAAAAAAGAGAGAGCTTAATGGCTGCTGCCTTATTTTTAAATCCCTTATTAACATAATGGGTACAGTAAATAGTTCTGATGACTGACAGAATTTTGTGCAGCACTGTAAGCCTTTTCATCACTATCCTATGGTTAAAACCCCTCCTATTTTTCTTGGTATGCTGTTTCATTGAGCCTCATGCCCCCATTTCCAAACCACAAAATGTGTGGGTTTTGGCTTTCTCCCACTCTGTAACAATTAGGCCATTTTAATATGCTTGAAATACATTGGAGGTTTTTATCAAATAAAGAAATGATGATTATGCTCTATTAGTATATGCATATTTTTATCATCAACGTGGATGTTATATAAAAATCTCCCCAAGTCTACAAAGTTCTGACATACTTTCATTTGTAAGTCTAATTGTTATCATAAAAGCAAATTTCTTTCACAACTGAATTATAATCAGATCTATATCCATGTCATTTGAAATTTTTGTCATTTAGAGATAGTCATTGTTTTAGTGTGCTGCATTTGCAAGTATGTTACATCTTCAGAAAGGTCCATGAAAAGGACTCTGACATTCTAAATTAAATTTAAATGTTTCTGAGAACAAATTTTTACACCTTTGAACTGGATGAGTATTTATAGAACTTTAAGGAACTGGATTCATGGAAATACTGGCCAATAATCAGAATAAACAAAAAATGATTATGGGAGTGAATGAACTGAGAATAATTATTATTTTTTGACTCGGTTCAAGATATTGTTGATTATAAATTTTGTTTGTTTGTTTTCCTAATATAAAAGTAGAACTTGGTTTCTTTCTTAGATCAATTTGATAATTTTTTAATTTATAATCAATATTGACACATTTAGATTTTTCTCCCTACTTGATCCCTTAATGAGTATCGAGAGAGCCTTAATAAGTATTTTTATTTTCATGGAAATATGTTTGTTTTCATGAGTACCCTACTCTCACTAACTGAAGTTGCCTTAAAGCGATGGTTTAGAATACCATGGACAGGAAGGTCCTGGTCTCTTTCTTTTTCTGTACCTGAATAAAATTTACTTTATTCTCACTGACTCATCCTTGAAAATTTCCTGGTGAGTCAAGAACTTGGAGGTTGTCTGACACACCAAAATGCCTGGACCATACCCAGGCAGGGCCAGTCCCTAGTTCAGATGCAGTGTGATAACAGTGGGAAGGGAGAGTCTGGAAGTTGAATCATTCAGAAATGGTCAGTAATTTGATCACTGGTGCCTATATAATGAAGCCTCCATAAAAACTCAAAAACATGGGATTCAGAGGCCTTCCACAATGGAACCAGAACACATTTGCATGCCCCTGCGTCAGATACCAAACTCCATTGTGACAAAAGCTCCTTTGTTCAGAGTTTTGCCCTAAGTGCCTTTTAATTTGGATTTTGATTCATATGCTTAAAATATTTTAATAATCAAATAAACTAGATATGTTTTGTTTTTTATTTTAATTTTCTTTAATTTTTAAATATATTTTATTTATTTTGCTATACAGGTATCCCAATTTTCCCACCTTTGCCCCCTCCACCCAGTACCCCATTCCCTCCAGCAATGTGCCCCTTAGTTCCTGTCCATGAGTCATGAATCATGTATATAAGTTCTTTGGCTTCTCTATTTCCTTTGTTTAATCTAGTGAGTAAACTGGTTTCCTAAGGTCTGTGAGCCTCTCTAGCAAATTAATCAAACCAAGGATGCCATCATTGTAACTCTGTAGGGAAGACTCAGGAACTGTGTCAAAATATGTGATCATCTCCCATATGTGCCATATGGAAAAGAAATATAATGTGTTCCCTTAGGTCTATGATTTAATCTAAAATTGTGTAAAGAACGTTTTTGTGTGTGTGAAAATTTTTTTAAGACTTTATTCATTATTTTCAGAAAAAAAGGGCAGGGAGAGAGGAAGAAAGGGAGAGAAACATCAATGTTGCCTTTCACCTGCCTCCAGCTAAGGAGCTGGCTGGAGAACTGGCTTGCAACTTGGTTATGTGCCCTGACTGGGGAATCAAACCAGTGACCCTTAGGTTTGCAGGCTGGTGCCAATCCACTGAGCCACACCAGCCAGGTAGCATTTTTTAAAACTTAATATTGTTGTATTACAATTGTTTCATTCCACCCCCCTTGCTCTCCTCTGTATGCCCTCCCCTCTCCCACAGTAAATCCCTACCTCCTTTTCCATGTCCAAGAGTCTTTCACTTAGTTCCACTTAGTTCCACTAAGTTTCACTTAGTTCCTAAACCCCTACCCTTTTGCTCCTCATTGCCCCCTGCTTCCTCCCCTCTATTCACCATCATCCTGCTTCTTTTTATTTCCATGGCTCTGGTTCCAGTCTGCTTGTCTGTTTTGTTCATTAGTTTCCTGTATTAAGTGAGATAATATGATATTTGTCTTTGTCCCCTGACTTATTTCATTAAGTATAATATTCTCCAGTTCCAACCATGCTATCACAAAATGTAGGCATTTCTTCTTTCTTTCTGCTATGTAGCATTCCATTGTATAAATGTAACAAAGGTTTTCAATCCATTCATTCACTGATGGACACTTAGGCTGTTTTCAGCATTGGCTATTGTGAACAGTGCTTCTATGAACATACGAGTTCTATATAGCAGAAAGAAAGAAGGAACTTGTACCCTTTGCAACAACATGGATGGAACTGAAGAGTATTATGCTTAGTGAAATAAGCCAGTCAGTGAAGGATAAATATCATATGATCTCACCCATTACAGGACAATAATGAGCAAAACTAACAACAAGCAAAACAGAACCAAATATATGAATACAATGAATAGGCCTTCAGTGGTCAGGGGGAAAGGGGATGGGGGGAGGGGGGAGGCAGAGGCAAGAAAGAGGAGCAGCTTAGACAAGAACCTAGTATAAAGGAACCATGGACATGGACAACAGGTGGGATTGACTTTGGGGGGAATGGGTGGGTGAGGAGGGGGACAGAGGGGAGCAAAAAAGGGATGGATGTAATACAACAACAATAAAATTAAAAAAAAAAAAAAAAAAAGAGTTCTTTGGGTAGACCTAGCAGTGGGATTGCTGGGTCAAAAACACTTCCATTTTTATTTTTTGAGAAAGTTTCATATTGTTTTCCATAGTGGCTGGCTGCACCAGCCTGCCTTCCCAACAGCAGTGCACTAAGATTCCTTTTCTCCACATACTCTTTAGCACTTGTTGTTTGTTGATTTGTTAATGATGGCCATTCTGACAGGTGTGGGGTGGTATCTCATTGTGGATTTAATTTGCATCTCTCTAATGGCTAGTGATGTTGAACATTGCTTCATAAGCCTGTGGGCCCTTTGTATGTCCTCCTTGGACAAATGTCTGTTTAGATCCTTTGCCCATTTTTTAACTGGGTTGTCTGTCTTCCTGATATTGAGAAATACAAGATTTTTATACACTATATTTGAGATCAAACCCTTGTCTGAGATATCATTGGCAAATATGTTTTCACATATGGATGTTTTCATTTTTAGTTTGCTAAAGTTTTCTTTAGCTGAGCAGAAACTTTTTATTTTGATGAAGTCCCTTTTGATTATTTGTTCCTTTATTTCCCTTGCCCTTGGAGAAGTATTGGTGAAAATATTGCTGTGTGAGATATTTGAAATTTTGCATCCTATGTTTTCTTCTAGGACTTTCATGGTAGCACAGCTTATGTTGAAGGCTTTTATCCATCTTGAGGTTATTCTGCTGTATGGTGTAAACTGGGGGTCTATTTTCATTTTTTTTTGCACATTCCTGTCCAATTCTTCCAACACCACTTATTAAAAGGCTATTGTCACTCCATTTTATGATTTTTCCCCTTTTTGTCAAAAATTAGTTGATCATAGACACCTATGTTTATTTCTGGGCTTTCTATTCTATTTTTCATCATTTTTATTTTTTATTATATATATATTTTTTAACTTTTATTGTTGTTGTGTTACATCCATCCCTTTTTTGCTCCCCTCTGTCCCCCCACCCACCCACCCATTCCCCCCAAAGTCAATCCCACCTGTTGTCCATGTCCATGGTTCCTTTATACTAGGTTCTTGTCTAAGCTGCTCCCCATCTTTGCCTCTACCTCTCCCTCCCCACTACCCCGTTCCCCTGACCACTGAAGGCCTATTCCTTGTATTCATATACTTGGTTCTGT
>PVIW01017275.1:0-14487 GCA_004026585.1 Noctilio leporinus
AAAAAAAAAAAAAAAACAGAACAGAACAGAAATAGACTCAGATACAGAGAAAAACTGATGGTGGCCCTAAAGGAGGGATGAGGGAATATGCATGAAGAAGATGAAGGAGAATAAGAGGATCAAATTTTCAGTTATAAAATAAATTCATCACAAGAATGTAATATACAACACAGGAATTATTGTTAATAATGTCATAACTTTGCACAGTGACAGGATAGGTTACTAGACTTGCAGTGATCATACATCATAAGGTATAAAATGTTGAATCAGCCCTGGCTAGTGCCTCAGACCATAGCTGGTGGCTTAGTGGATTGGTGCTAGCCTACAAACCTAAAGGTCATTCTATTTGATTCCCAGTCAGGGCACATAACCAGGTTGCAAGCCAGATCTCCAGCCAGGTCCTTAGCTGGAGGCAAGTAAAAGGCAACCATACATTGAATGAATAAATAAATAAATAAACAAATAAAATGTTGAACCACAATATTGTACAGCTGAAACTAATATAGTATCATATGCAACTATAACTTAATAAAATATTTTTAAAGATATAGAGAGGTCAATGAGAGTTGCAACTATCCCAAAAGTTTCCAAGAGAAATGGAACTATAAATAAAGCTCAAAGGAATGGGGTAAGTCCTTCGGGGAAGCCTTCTGTTTGTAGTTGCATAGGCTTCAACCCAACAAACATCAAACAAAAACTAAATGAAAGCATATGCTACAGGATATAATGATAAAAGAATAAACAAATAGGACTACATCAAATTGAAAAGATTTTGTTCAGCTAAAGAAAACACCAGCAAAATTCAAAGGGGACCAACTGTATGGCAAAATATATTTGCCAATGATACCTCAGACAAGGGTTTGATATCCAAAATATATAAAGAACTAATGCAACTCAACACCAGGGAGACAGACAGCCCAATTAGAAAATGGGCAAAAGACCTGAACAGACAACTCACTGAGGAAGACGTACAAAGGGCCCAGAGGCATATGAAAGAATGCTCAACATCACTAGCCATCAGAGAGATGCAAATGAAAACCACAATAAGATACCACATCACACCTCTCAGAATGGCAATCATCAACAAATCAACAAACAAGTCTTGGCGAGGATGTGGGGCAAAGGGAACCCTGGTGCACTGTTGGTGGGAATGCAGGCTGGTGCAGTCACTATGGAAAACACTATGGAGCTTCCTTAGAAAACTAAAAATGAAACTGCCTTTTGATCCAGCAATTCCACTACTAGGACTATATCCAAAGAATCCTGAAACACCAATTCATAAGAACCTACATACCCTTATATTCACAGCAGTGTTATTTACAATAGCCAAGTGCTGGAAATAGCCTAAGTGCCCATCAGTGGATGATTGGATCAAAATCCTTTGGTACATTTACACAATGGAATACTACACAGCAGAAAGAAAGAAGGAACTCCTAACCTTTGCAACAACATGGATGGAACTGGAGAGTATTATGTTTAGTGAAATAAGTCAATCAGTGAAAGACAAATACCATATGATCTCACCCATTACATGACAATAATGAACAAAACAAACAAGCAAATCAGAACCAGATACATGAATACAGTGAATAGGCCTTTAGTGGGCAAGGGGAAGGGGGATAAGGGGAGGGGGGAGGAGGAGGCAAAGAAGGGGAGCAGTTTAGTCAAGAACCTAGTATGGAAGTACCATGGACATGGACAACAAGTGGGATTGACTTTGTGGGGGAGTGGGTGGGTGGGAAAGGGGACAGAGGGGAGTAAAAAGGGGATGGATGTAATACAACAATAATAAAATTAAATTAAAAATTTTTTTTTAAAAAAAGAAGGCATTTGTCTCTACTCTTATAGACATTAAAATCTAGTGAAGAAAACCACATGATTTCAGTTGTGGCATAGCTAGAGATTTGAGAACATGCCATATGGTAGTTCTCCCCAAAGCTATTAATATGCACTGAAGCAATCTTTAACCATTAAAGATCATGAGCTTTCTTCAGCCCTACTCCATTCACAACTTTACCCCAAAATTATGAAAAATATTTATGCTGGCTATAAAACTAATGTGACATCAAGTTCACTTAAATATTCTTCGGTTGTTCATATCTACATATTACTGTCATGGTCTTTAAGCCTTACAGCAGCAGTGCTTGTAAGCTATAAATGATATCAATATCTATATACTAGTATCAGAAACTAAAGGAGTTGATCTAGTAAAAGAGGGAGGGGATGGAAAAGTTTAAGTGCTTTGAAATTTCTACAATTGAAATATGAGAGTGTAATATCAAAATGACAAGATAAGAAGTTAGAAGATCTAGGTTTTTGTCTTGGTTCTGCCACTAGTAAGATATAAAAAAGTGACACAGTAAAGTCTCTGGCCCTCAATTTCTTCATCTGAAAATGAAAGGCTGGGTAAAATGGCCTCTATAGGCCCTTTAATTTTAATCATTTATTATGAAATGGATTGTACATATTTTGGTGTAAAGGTGAAAGGGAAATAAAACATCTGTTCATTAATACACTTAAAAATCAACCAGAAACTAGAATCATAGACTGCCATCATTGAAAAGGATAAATTGTCAAACTTTGTGAAGGGCTGGATAAGCAAACATTTTAAACTTTAAGGACTGTCTCTGGACTTTGTCATGTCTTCTTTGTTTTAATTTTCAAACAACCTGTTGAAAACCATTTTTACCTACTAGAAAAGGTCTGGAAATTTTAAGTGACTTGTGTAGAGTCACAAAGCTAGTGAATAACGGAATCAGAACTAGTTGTCAGGTCTAATAAATCCCGGTATCCTGTAGTTAGCTGCCTCCCTAAAAAAGGTGACATCATAGATTTTAAAAGCCCTTTAGCAAAATAGAATTTGTTGGGGCTTTTCTACACCTATCTCCCTTTTGGCACATATCTTCATGACATCCTCATTAAACTTCATGACTACTTAGGTTCCCCATATGGTAAGATATATAAACCTGCCCTTTTTCTAGATTTATATTATTTATCCCTTCAATTCTATCTAAATTTGCCAATCCAGCATTTCCCCTCAAAGTCCTATTTTCTATAATAAGATAAAGTTAATCTTACTATTATGATGAAGTGGTTCAATTTTAGTTTGACCTATCTATATACTCATAATAGTAATTTTCACATACTGACCTTATGTCACTACAAGTTCAGAACTATCTCATTTAATTTCCAAAAAAAAAACCCTATTAAACATCATTATTCTCTTCTTAGAACTGAGAAAACAAGAGATTTACTCAATTGCCTCAAGTTACATACCTAGTAAGTTGTGCAACAGAAATTTGAAACTGAATCTTTCTTACTCTAGGCCTGTGAAACAGTAAAATTGTAGACTCAGAGCAACTGGGTAACAGAATAATGATTGGGTACATCAGAAGAGACAGGTACTCTAGAACCCCCATGATACATCAGAAGTAGTTCCAGTTTCCTTTCCTTAAGAAAACATTAATCATGAGTCTTAAAATAGGCATGAGCAGTTACTTTGTCACCCATGCCTCCAGTCTGGATTTCCCAATCAATATGGCAGTTCTGTCAACACTGGATATCCTTAGTCTAACCCAAACTAGTGATGGATAGTGATGGCCTTTGGAAATAAAGTGCACTGGGAAACCAAGTAATAGGCTATCCATCAATTAAAACAGAGGGACTCTAGCCAGTGCAGCATTTGGAAACTAAAGAAAACCATTGACCAGGTGGTGAGAGGTACTTGATCATTCCCATCTAATGTCTAAATTTAATCATTTCCCCACCTGGGCCACCCACAATGGACACAATATAGAAGGTCTTCTTGTTTGCAGAGGAACATAGTGCCCTGTGGTACAGCTCTTCATCAAAGCAGTCACTACTAGACATTTGTTAACTCTAAAGCCATCGGGAGTTGCTCCTGAACATCTGTTAGTAATGAATCCATCCTAAAGTAGTACTTGCATGTTTAAATAAGCATGTAACACCTACAACTGCAAGTACATACCAGTCTCACTTTATCACTTTCATGATACAGTGGAAAACATACTGAGATAGCAATCAAAACCCTTCAGTTCTGTCCCCAGCTATGCTATAAAATGGCTACATAATCTTGGGCAGGTTATTTATTCTCTGTAGGTCTCTTTTCCCTTCCAAAACAAAAAAAGGAGGAGGAGGAGGTGAAGGAAAAGCAAAGGGTTTAATGTCATCCCAAATCCTTTGCCAAACTTTGCCATTTTTTCATACATGCATAGTGTTCTACTCCAAATTTCTGCTCTCTATTAATAAAATAAAATTCTGATATTCAAGCTTTTCTATGATTTAAGCTAACATTACTTGTCCTGTTCTATCTCTCAACATTTCTAAAAATCATATTGTCTGCTCATATTAAGCTGGCTGATCTACTTATTCCACACACATCCTACGTTCATTTCTGTGGCCATGCCTTAATTCTGCTATAATCCAAATCCTGCCCCACCCTTCAAGACCCAGCTCACTTGCATGTTCTCAAGAAGGCTTTCCTTCAGGAGAAAAGAGGGAGATAATATAATTTCTAGAAGATCTCTAATGCAGTTTATTTGGAACTCAATATCCAAATATTGTGGTGGTCGTAATTCAGTTCTCTGAGCATCCAAAGTTATCAAAATGCAAACAAATCAGAATCATGGACCCATTTTACTATGTCTAGATCTCACAGTTTTCCATAGACATAATGGAATACCTTTCAAAATATGAGATAACTAATCTTGAAGTCCCCTTGAATTTTACACTTATTAGAATACTAGGCTGCAGATATTATAATATTCTCATTAGATCCCAGTTCAAAGGATTCCTAGAAGTCATCAACTCAACATCTTCATATAATGCAGAATCTTCTTGATTAATGGTCATCCTACCCATACTTGACCTCTACTTAAATTACAGGAATGAGAAACTCATTATTTCATAAGATATCTCATAAAACACCTGTGAATTATTAAATTTATTAATTCATTCAATATACATATAATTTTTGAGAAACTACCAGGTACTGTTTCAAGTATGATGGAGTCACAGTGGTAAACAATCCAAACAAGATTCTTACTCTCATGGAGTTTGCATTCTAAGTATAAATAAATAAATAACACGCAAGTAAACAAGTACATAAACAGTACAATTTCAGATTGCAACAGTTTCAACAAAGTAAATCTATTAGATAAATAATAAAAAGTCAGAGGCATAGGGGCTAATGTTAGATTGACTGGTAAGGGAACACCTCTCTGAAAGGGCAACATTTAAGCAAAGACCTGAATAACTACAAGGAGATAACTTTGCAAGTATTTTGGGGAACAGAGTCTCATAGAGGAAGAGGGAACAGGAAGCAAAGAGGCCCTGAGGTAGAACTGTGGGTGGTGCATGCAAGAAACAGCCACTGCAGTTAGTTTGCAGAGAGCAAAGAGTAGGCAATATATGAAGAAATAGAAGCCAATCATGTACTACCTTATTGATCATAGTTAAGAACTTGTAAAAATGATTGGCTATTCTGCCTTTGAGGATGATGTACATCAATATTATCTCTCCTCTATGTGACAGCTTTTCAAATATTTCAAGATATTACTTATATTCCCTCAAGTCCTCTCTACTGCAAATCAAAAGTCACCAAATTCTAGCCCTGGCTGGTGGCTCAGTGGATAAGGTGCCGGCCTGCGAACCCAAAGGTCACTGGTTCGATTCCCAGCCAGGGCAACATAACCAGGTTGCAGCCAGGTCTGTAGCTGGAGGCAGGTGAAAGGCAACCATACATTGATGTCTCTCTCCCTCTCTGCCTCTTTTCCTTTCCCCTCTCTCTGGAAATAATAAATAAAATCTAAAAAAAAAAAAAAAAAAAAAAAAGTCACCAAATTCTTCAACCATATCTCCTAGACTGTTTTCAGATTCTTCACTATTTCCATTGTTTTCACTGGTCATGCTTCATTTTGCTAATATCCTTTCTAAACTGTATAGTGATGCATATTGGGTGAGAAATAAATACTACCTAAAGAGACAAATAAATGACATGTGATGTTCAATGCAAAATACAGGATAATTTCTTTATTTTTTTAAAATTTTTATTGTTGTATTATATGCATCCTCTTTTTCCTCCCCTCTGTCCCCTTCCCCACCCACCCACTCCCCAACAAAGTCAATCCCACTTGTTGTCCATGTCCATGGTTCTTCCATGCTAGTTCCTTGATTAAACTGCTTCCCTTCTTTGCCTCTTCCTCCCCCCTCCTCCCTCCCCCCACCTCCCCTCTGCCCACTGAAAGTCTATTCATTGTATTCATGTATCTGGTTCTGTTTTGCATTTTAGTTTGTTTTGGTCAGTATTGTCCTGTAATGGGTGCGATCATATGGTATTTGTCTTTCACTGACTGGCTTATTTCACCAAGCATAATACTCTCCAGCTCTACCCATGTTGTTGCAAAGGGTTGGAGTTCCTTCTTTCTTCCTGCTGTGTAGTATTCCATTGTGTAAATGTACCAAAGGATTTTTATCCAATCACCCACTGATGGGCACTTAGGCTATTTCCAGCACTTGGCTATTGTAAATAGCACTGCTGTGAACATAGGGGTACATAGGTTCTTATGAATTGGTGTTTCAGGATTCTTCGGGTATAGTCCTAGTAGTGGAATCAGTGGATCGAAAGGCAGTTCCATTTCTAGTTTTTTAAGGAAACTCCATAGTGTTTTCCATCGTGGCTGCACCAGTCTGCATTCCCACCAACAGTGCACCAGAATTCCCTTTGCCCCACATCCTCACCAAGACTTGTTGTTTGTTGATGATTGCCATTCTTACAGGTATGAGGTGGTATCTCACTGTAGTTTTCATTTGCATCTCTCTGATGGCTAGTGATGTTGAGCATTCTTCCATATGCCTTTGTGCCCTTTGTATGTCTCCCTCAGAGAGTTGTCTGTTCAGGTCCTTTGCCCATTTTTTAATTGGGCTGTCTGTCTCCCTGCTGTTGAACTGCATAATTTCTTTATATATTTTGGATATCAAACCCTTGTCTGAGGTATCATTGGCAAATACATTTTCCCATACAGTTGGATCCCTTTGAATTTTGCTGGTGTTTTCTTTAACTGTAGAGAAACTTTTAGTCTGATATAGTCCCATTTGTTTATTTGTTCTTTTATTTCCTTTGCCCTTGGAGAAGTCTCAGTAAACATATTTCTGCTTAGGATATCTAAAATTTTAATGCATATATTTTTCTCCAGGACCTTTATGGTGGCATTGCGTATGTTTAAGTCCTTTATCTGTCTTGAGTTTATTCTGGTATATAGTGTAAGTTGGTGGTCTAGTTTTATTTTTTTACATGTTGCTATCCAATTCTCCCAGCACCACTTGTTGAAGAGACTGTTTTTACTCCATTTTATGTTCCTTCCCTCTTTGTTGAATATTAATTGACCATGGAGTCCTGGGTTTATTCCTGGGGTCTCTATTCTGTTCTATTGATCTATACGTCTACTCTTATGGCAGTACCAAACTGTTTTGATGACAGTAGCCTTGTAGTATAATTTAATGTCCAGTATTGTGATTCCTCCTACCTTGTTCTTCTTTCTCAAGATTGCTGTAGAGCCCTGGCTGGTAGCACAGTGGTTAAGGTGCTGGCCTGCGAACCCAAAGGTCGCAGGTTCGATTCCCCAGCCAGGGCACATAACCAGGTTGCAAACCAGGTCTCCAGTCAGGTCTGTGGCTGGAGACAGGTGAAACGCAACCGTACATTGATGTCTGTCTTCCTCTCTCCCTTCCCCTCTCTCTGAAAATAATAAATAAAATCTTTAAAAAAAAAAAAAAAAAGATTGCTGTGGCTATTGGTGGGCATTTTTGGCTCCATATAAATTTTTTAAGTATTTTTTCTAGATCTGTGAAGTATGTCATTGGTATTTTAATTGGGATTTCATTGAATCTATAGATTGCTTTGAGTAGTATGGACATTTTAATGATGTTAACTCTTTCCATCCATAAACATTGTATATGCTTCCATTTATTTGTATCTTCCTTAATTTCTTTCTTCAATGTTCTGTAGTTTTCTAAGTACAGGTATTTTTTTTTTAATTTATTTATTATTTCCAGATAGAGGAGAAGGGAGAGAGGGAGAGATAGAGAGAAACTCCAATGTATGGTTGCTTTTTCACCTTCCTCCAGCTAGAGACATAGCTAGAGACCTGGCTTGCAACCTGATTATGTGCCCTGGCTGGGAATCAAACCAAGTGACTTTTGGGTTGGCCAGCCAGCACCTATCCACTGCACCAGCCAAGGCTGAGTACAAGTCTTTTTCCTCCTTGGTTAAGTTTATTCCTAAGTACTTTGTTTTTGTTGTTGCTATTGGTAAATAGGATTTGTTTCCTAGTTTCTATCTCTGATGTTTCATTATTGGTATACAAAAATGCTTTTGGATAATTTCTTTCATTGTACTGAACATTATAGCTCTATTACAACCAAAGTAGCATTTGTTTTTAAAGTAACTCAATTCATTTCTCACAGAATCAACAGCCTGTTTCATATGTATCAAAGATGACATGGAAGCTGATTTTCATTGGTATATAGATCAGCAACCATATCCATGAATCCTCATTGATTTTGCTTCAAAAGATGTTACCATTTTATACTAAAAGAACATGGTAGATGGATTGTTAAAAGAATGGTTTAATTCTTCACCCATCACTGGACCCACTTTGTTTGTTATAAGACTTTGTAGTGTCTTCCCACTTTAGATGAAGTATTCTTCCCCATCCCTTCATTATGGGTCTATGTATGTAACTACCTCCACTGAGTTAAATGTTAACAAGAGTGACACTAGCAGAGATTTTACTCATGTATGCGTGCTCTATTATACCCTTCTCATCATTACAGAAACATACCCCTGCTAGCCTGCTGGAGAAATACAAGAGAATGTAGATAAGAACCAAGTCATAAAAGTTAAGTAAATCCTAAATAAGCCAGCCCATAGATGATTCAAAGATGGTTGCAGATACATGAGTGGGACCAGAGAAGACCAGGAGAACTGTTCCACCAACTCATTGACTAATAAGCAGTAACATATGGTGGTTGTTTAAAGCCATTAATTTTTAAGGTGGTTTGTTGTATAGCAATAACTTACTGGAACAAAAAGCTTTGAGTTTACAGTGTTCATTCATAAACCTCATTCCCCTAAAACATGTATATGTATATACATACATATTCCAGCAAAAGAGTTTGAACTTTGGTGCATTGGTTTTGGAAAGTTTTAGGCTTTTGGTCCAAAGCATCATAGATACAATTGGGTTTATGTAATATAGGTCATAATTTTTAGCTACCTAAATATCACAACCTCTTTTGGACTCAAGTCTCTCTCTGTAGTACAAGGCCTTACACAGTATTCAAAATGTGAAATCAATTAAAACTCCAAACAAATATTATATAGACAAAGCCTACACCTGCTTATAATGTACTTTTCCTCTATTTTCTCCCAGATCTATATGATATTATGGACCAACTGCAGAGCAAAAATGATTTCTTGGAAGAGCTGGGTTTCTCATTGTACCTAAGGTAATAGAAAGGATATTACCATTCTGCTAAATCTTCCTTGCAGTTGACTTGCTCTGAATTACTATTGTAAAGTAAAAGAAAACCATTACTAGGGTTCAAAAAACAAGTTATTTTAAATATTTACATTAATCTGCAGACTTGCCATACCAAAAAACCTCATTTGCAATTCCCAGTAATTGGTCAGGGATTATTAGGTGTTTGTATATTTGGATTTACAGTGTAATAGCTTTTTTCTTCGGATTGGTTATTTACCTTATCTCATTGGAAAATAAATTTAAGGCAAATTAAATTCAATTTTGTGGCTAGTGATGTGTTTGTGCTGCAATAACTGATTTTTAAAGATATATGTTATAGGAAAAAAAAGTGAAAGCTCCATCTTGAAAATTCTTTCTGCTCATAAAAATGTGGAATGTCTATACAAAAATAAAGATGTGTTCTGAACTTTTAAAAATGTATGTACATTTTGTTCTCTAGGTAGTTTCACACAGAGGGTCATGAGTATGATACTGAGGAAGGCCCTTGAGAAGGGATTAAAAGTAGAGAAATCATTACTTTGAGTTAATACATACAGTGTGGAGGGAAATACCTAGGCTCATTCTACTGCTCTCCTACCTAAGATTGAAGAATTCTGGAAAAAATTCAGACATGTGTATATAGTAAAGATGAGGATGTAAATCTATTTAGAATTCTACCAGGCAAGACTAGCCTACTTCCCTACGCTATAATCTACTCTCCTGGCAAGTTCAGTGCTGGAACCCAAGTTATTCCTAAACAGGAGAGATTTATGAAGTTTAGTTTAGTATTCAAGCAGCCCATCATTAAACCACATTTACTACTAGTTATGATATGATCACATGATCCCAGTCTAGTAAGTGAATTTCTAGCTAAACCCCTGTGTGCCTCTAGTTTCCTCATCCCCCTCTACCAAAAAAAATAAATAAGTGGAATGGTATAAGACCTAAATGAGATCATGCATGTGCTGGGCACACAATAAGAATCTGACAAAAATCACCTGCTACTAGTCTAACCATATTACTCTAGTAGTACAGTTTAAACTGGCTCTCCTCCAGGAGGAAAAACAACCCTGATTTATATAATTTGCTCATATTCATGGTACAAACACTACCATAGGAATATCAAACAACTAGTATTCAGTCACTGAATATAGTTAGTGGGAGAAGTACATGCAGTCAGCTCTCTCTAGCTAGTATAAACCAGCTTCACCATACCATTACATGACCAAAACACCACCTTGTAATCCACTTCAAGAAATCACCCTAATTATTTTACCTATATATTATTCTGATAATTGCACAATTTTGGACCTTTCTCTCAAACCAAAACCGTGTTTCTGAATCTTAGAAGTGACCCCAGCACATATTATCTTCTCAGTTCTCTCTAACTAGACATCTCTCTGCTTATCTGGGACTTGGTATACCTTTTGCTCCCAGAGTTCCTGTCATTACCTGGGATGTGCCTGTCAGGCCACTCTGTCCTTGATAAATCTCACTAATTATATTAATATACTTATCTCCTTGGACTGTCATTATCTTCTAGTTATGGCTATGCTTGAGGATCTATCTGGGACCAAAGGTAGGGCCTATTTAAATAAGGATACAGTTTGGAACTAGTAATCAAAGAAATAAAATCCACAGAAATAAAATATATTCCCCTGGTCTAATTAGCACTTCCACTGTATTAATACCAAGTACTACCTCTAGTTACTAGTGGTTGACTATAGGCCACCATAAACATGCCAGGAATTTCAGGATGCTATGGACACAACCCATTCGTAAATAAAAAAATAAGCAACATCTATTTAATGAAAAAACCCACAATGTATAATCACATCCAAACCATGAACTCAGTTTGTCTATCATATAAATTAAATTATTGCCAATTTACTCACTTTCATATAGCCACTGGGTACATTACTTGATAGCTGGCAAACCTGAAGACATATTGTCGCAATTATCTGTGCAAGTGAGTAAGTGATCCAATTATGTGTATAATTATGGCACAGCATTAATGCCGATAATGATGGGGGAAATGAACACATAACGACTGAGCCAGAAAAGACGAAAAGGCTAATTTGATTTGGAAAACATGAAGCAACTTAGAGCATCAGTAGGCAACAAATAGCTCTTAGATATTCACATGAAAGGGGTCAGAGTCAGAGGAAAAGAATTGCTTAGAGAATTTCATAAGTCAGTAAATAGGAAGTAAAGTATAGGTTTTGCATAGATTATAAATAAAATATTTAGGAGACATTGAACTTCATGAAGCAGAGACTCTGAATCTAAGCATTGACTGTCTTTTATGATATTGTGAAAGATCTTGGCATCATCATATATTTCTGAGTTTTCCCCATACTATAATTGTGTAGAAATGATGGGTGATTAAAAGGCTCCTGGATTTCTATTCCTCATGGGGATATAGGCATATATCCAGTCTGAAGCATCTCTTAAGACCTACACTACAAGTGATGAAATTCACTGAAGTGTGCATGAAAAGACAGCTTCTTTTTTTTTTTGTTTCTTTTCTTTTTTTTTTTAATTTTATTGTTGTTGTATTACATTCATCCCCTTTTTGCTCCCCTTAAAAGACAGCTTCTTTAGTTTTTGCTATTCCACTGCTGAGATTATACCTAGAAGAATTCTGAAACATCAATTCAAAAGAACCTATGCACCCCTATGTTCATAGCAGCACTTTACAATAGCCAAGGGCTGGAAACAGCCTAAGTGCCCCTCAAAAATGATTGGATAAAATAACTGTGGCACATTTATACAATGGAATACTACTCATCAGAAAGAAAGAAAGAACTTTTACTTTTCACAACATCATGGATGAAACTGGAGAGTATTATGCTAAGTGAAATAAGCCAGACAATGAAAGACAAATACCATATGATCTCACCTATAACATGAATTTAATGAACAAAACAAACAAGCAAGCAAAATAGAAACATAGGCATGGAAACAAAGAATAGACTGACAGTGACCAGAGGAGGGGGTGAAAGGGGAAAAGTGGGGGTAAAAGGGGAAGGGTAAAGGAACTAGTATAAATGACCCATGAACATGGGCAACAGGCTGGGGATTAACTGTGGGAGAGGGGAAGGGTGAGCAGGGTAGGGGAGAGCAATGGGGGAAAAACTGGGACAACTGTAATAGAACAACAATAAAAAAAGGCTTCTACAATATTACAACTAAGTCTCAATCAAGAAAACAGCCAGCTTCAATTAACACTACAATTTACTGTTTTCACATGACCAGTCTTCCTCTTCATTTATTTGGCTAGGCATCTTAGCCCTGTTGCTGGATCACTACTTGCTTGCTTATTCTTCAATCTATTTTTTTTTTTAATAATCATTGTTGAAAATGTACTATGTGGTGGGCTCTAACATGTTTGGCATTAAATACATACATAAACACACACATACACACCAGGGTCTGTGTTCTCAAAACACACAAAAATCTAGCTCAAGAAACAGATAAATAGACAATCATAACAGAATGTATAGAGTTTCATTTTTGTGTTATCATGGTGAAAAAGGGAGCCAAGAAGACTAGAGGAGTCAGAGAAGGTTTTCTGCAGAAAATAACTTCTTAGACAAAGGACAAGTAGGAACAGCTAAACAACAATACAGCAGTGGACAAAGCAAAACCATTGCCTCCATGGATTGTCAGTGTAAAATATGACAAATGATATGTATATAATAATATAACAGTTAGGAATTAGTATGAAGAAAAAGAGCAGGGTATAGAGATAGCATAAAAAGGTGCATTTTAAATAGGATATTTAGAGAAGTCTTTGCTAAGGTGTTTGAGCAAACTTGAATGACATGCGGGAGCAAGATATGTGCATATCTGAGGAAGGGGTATTCTGGACCCTGAGACAGGAGCATATTTAAAGAGTTCAAAAACCAACAAGGAAAAAAAAAAAAAAAAAACGGTGTAGCTGAAGCTGAGTGTACTAGGATAAAAGAAGTAAGAAATTATCTCAGAAGGCCAGTCAAAAACCAGATCACAAAGGACCTCGTAGGACATGGTAAGGTTCTCATTCTTTTGTGATTTTACTGAACCTCAGGCATATTGAACTGAATTAATCATAATACTTGGTTCAGGCTGTTCTACCATTGTTTTGTGAATCATCATTTTCATCTATTTGTTTTTTTTTTTTTTCAAGGGATTTTTTTTCTTTTAATTTTATTGTTGTTGTATTACATCCATCCCTTTTTTTCTCCCCTCTGTCCCTCTCCCCACCCACCCTTTCCCCCCAAAGTCAATCCCACCTGTTGTCCATGTCCATGGTTCCTTTATACTAGGTTCTTGTCTAAGCTGCTCCCCTTCTTTGCCTCTGCCTCCCCCCTCCCCCCTACCCCTTTCCTCCTGACCATTGCAGGCCTATTCCTTGTATTCATACACCTGGTTCTGTTTTGCTTGTTGTTAGTTTTGCTCATTATTGTCCCGTAATGGGTGAGAACATATGATACCTGTCCTTCATGGACTGGCTTATTTCACTAAGCATAATATTCTCCAGTTCCATCCATGTTGTTGCAAAGGGTACAAGTCACCTCACACCTGTCAGAATGGCAATCATCAGCAAATCAACAAACAACAAGTGTTGGCGAGGATGCGGGGCAAAGGGAACCCTCATTCACTGTTGGTGGGAATGTAGGCTGGTGCAGCCACTGTGGAAAACATTATGGGGTTTCCTTAAAAAACTAAAAATGGAACTGCCTTTTGATCCAGCAATTCCACTACTTGAACTATACCCAAAGAAGCCTGAGACACCAATTCATAAGAACCTATGCACACCTATGTTCATAGCGGCACTATTTACAATAGCCAGGTGCTGGAAACAGCCTAAGTGCCCATCGGTGGATGATTGGATCAAAAAACTTTGGTACATTTACACAATGGAATTCTATATGGCAGAAAGAAAGAAGGAACTTGTACC
>PVIW01017276.1:0-14487 GCA_004026585.1 Noctilio leporinus
AGTTTGGAGTTTCCGTGGGAGCCTGGGGGCCTATGTGGGTGCACAGGGCTGGGCCTCCCCTCTCACAGGGGCTTCAAGCTGATGTTTCCCTGGTGGCCCAGCAGCACCATTTTTGGCCCTTTTGCTGCCCTGGCTGGTGTACTTCCCTGCTCCCCACTCCTGCTCCCCACAGGACTCTTCTCCTCTGCCTCTGGCCTAGTGAGGAGCTTCCTCTCCCTGTTGCTGGAGCGAGTCTCTCACGCAGTCCCTTCCCTGCAGGAGTTCAATCTCTCATTCCCTCCTTCGTTTGCCCTTGCTGCCCACACTTCACTGTTCAGATTTCTAGTCGCCAGGGAGCCTGCAGCTGGCTTCAGTTAAACACGCCCTTCTGGGTAGAGCCGCCCCTGCCCAGAGTCGGTCGGAACCGTCTCACCTACTCTCCTGCTGGTCTCCTCTGCCTCTGGGCTGTGCTCCCCTGTGTCCAGATGCTGACCACTCCAATTCTTAGGGACCTGACGATGTCTCATGCTCCCTATCTTGTCCTCTCGCTGCTCTAGTACTCGATAACACCATCAGCACTTCTCTCTACTCTGTCTCCATCTTTCCCCCTATCATTACACTTTCAAACAGGTTTTCTATCCTTTGCTGCTCCTCTTCTTCTGGTATCCCTATGATTCGGATGTTATTACGTTTCATGTTGTCCTGCAGCTCTCTTAAAAACTTTTCATTCTTTTTCAGTCTTTTTTCATTTGTTACACTGCCTGGGAATTTTTTTCTACATTGACCTCCAGCTCCTGGATCCGATCCTCTGCTTTCTCTAGCCTGCTTTTGATTCCTTCTACTGTGTTCTTCAATTCAGAAATGGTATTCCTCATTTCCTCCTGGCTCTTATTGGTGGTGTTTATGTCCTTTTTAATGCTTGTGTGGTTCTCATTAAGTTCCTTGTAGTTGCCCTGGAGTTCTTTGTAGTTCTCCTGGAGTTCTTTGTAGTTTTCTTTGAACTTGCTGAGCTCATTGAGCTTCTCTATCATCATTATTTTGAATTCCATGTCTGATAGGGTGCTTGCCTCTATTTCATTTTGCACTTTTCCTGGGGATTGCTCCTTTCCATTTGCTGAGGGTTTATTTCTTTGTCTCCCCATTTTAAGTTGCTCTCGTTTCTTTCTGCTTCTTAGATTGGTCTGCTTTGACTTACTGTCTTAGTGGTGTGACCTTCTGTGATGTAGAGGTGCACTTTTTTAACTTCCTGGATTTGTGCTTGGTGATGTCAGCTTGTGTCCCAGTCTGGGGCCTAATCAGCCAGTTGGAGACTACCAGAGAGCCACTGTCTTTGTCTCCTTCAGTTGTTAATCCAATCAGCCTGTGCTCAGTGGTCAATTTTAGAGACCGTTGGGTGGGGCAGATGAATTCAGTTGTTAATTCAATAAACCTGAAGTCAGGTTCAGGCACTGATGGTTGGGGTAGATTAGTTCCTATGGGCAGGGCTGTGGCTTCCCCTCAGCTCCCACCCTTTGGAGAACAGTGGTCTGCTGGCTGTATGGGGGACGGGTCAGCACTGGACTCATGGGCTGTTCCCTCAACTCTCCCCCTAAAGCCACTGACCCAAACTTTCCCCAAGCTTCTCTAGTCCACTCTGCCCTTTCTCTGCTGGAGCCCACAGTAAGTGGGTACCACTATATTTTCATATGTGGTCCTTGTAAGAACTTGGTCTCTCTGTCAAGGTGGCTAAACCTGGAGACTTTTTACTTTTCACAGCTGGGTGCTGTTTTACTCTCAGCTTTGTTGCTGTAGGCTGGGAAGCCCAGTTGGGGGTTTAGATCCCACCTTTCTCAGGTGGAACCCCCTGCTGCTGAGATGTTTCTCTGTCCCTTCAGCTGCCACCTGTAGGAGCTCCACCAGCCTCTCGCATTTCCACACTTCCTACCGGTCACATTGTGATGAATTGACTCTTCTGTGTGAATTATTCTGTCTGTGGTAATAAGGCTTCTCTCCAGTTGTTGTTCTGTTGGTTATTCTGGGTGATTTCTCCTTAATTAAGTTGTAATTCCAGTTTGGTGTTGGGAGGAGATTGGCGTAGCTCCATTTATTTTCTGCCATCTTGGCTCTCCTAATTTCTTCTATATAAATTGTGGAGGAAAGGTATCCTGAATTTCAGGGATGACTATTTCAAGATGTTAATTGCTAGTATCTTGAAATTTTTTGTCCAATGTGGTCACCACTAGCCCCATCTAACTTTGGAATTACACTTTCATTAATTAAAATAAAGTCAAATTTAAAACTTATTTACAGCAAACATTAAGTGTTTTAAGGGGGCAGTACCCGAGGAGTGTTGCCTTGGTTTGTAGACCAGCTGGTTTTCATTCAAAGCAAATATGAATCAAAAGATAGAAAATATTTCTCCCCTAAGAGCAAGATACAAGGTGAGAACAACTGTCTTTGGGTGATTCAGCCACATCTTTGCATAGACTTACATATGATGTGACTTCATCTAATTCAGTATGCTTTCTTTTGACATGCTCACCTACAGAGTGCATTCCATCATATTTTATTTGCACTACTTTGTGACAGATAGGTTGGAATTAATTTTCATTATAGACTGTTCCAGTTATGTCAATGAAGTATGGCCCTTCTGGTAAGATTAAGAATGATTATGTAGCTCTGTCTGCTGGCACAGTGGATAAGGCACTACCCTGCAAACCCCAAAGTTGTTGGTTCGACTCCTAGCCAGAGCACATAACCAGGTTGCAAGCCAAGTCTCCAGCTAGATCTGTAGCTGGAGGCATGTGAAAGGAAACTGCACATTGATGTCTCTCTGCCTCTCTCCTTTCTCCTCTCTCTAAAAATATTAAATAAAAATCTTTAAAAAAAGATTATGTTCTTTTTGTGCAGTACTTTTCAAACCAAACTGAGGCAGGGAATTCTTGGGCAAGTGGAATGGGGAAACTGAGACAAAAAATTAAACAAGGCCAAACAATATGGAAAACTTACAGCCTGCTAGTGAATCATGAGACCTTACATTCCCTAATCAAGGACACGTGAGAGTGAATGGTTTATACCTCTTCCCTAAACACAGAACACATAGCTTAAATCACCTGGTTAAGGAGAGAGAGAACAGGGACCCAGTTAATGCCATCTGTGCCATCTAAACCCAAAGACAAATAAAGTTGGGAAAAACATGATGAAAGTCTATTAAAGACAGACCCACGATAAAAATAATATAGTAAAGCAAACCAAAGGACAATTCCAAACTCCCCTAATAAGCTCATAATGATGCATTAGCATACTAGAAACACATCTAGAAAGTTCATATTCTACTGCAACCCTTCCATGAGTGTCTCATCTGCAGAGAGAGACAAAATCTCTCAAGACAAAGGGCCAGTGCTGGCTCATTCTAGACACTCCCATGTCCCTTGCTGGCCATGATCTTTTACTACTTTCTAAACTCGAAGTTTCCTGCAACAGGGGAGGAGCTGGCAGCACCAGCTTGTCCTGGGCTCACCCTTGACCCTGTCTGACTTTCCAGTGAGCTGAACGCAGTCCCATCCTGGCTGCTTCTGTCACTATGACATTTACTTCCCAGTGAGCTAACAGAAACCCTGCCTTGTTGGCACTCTTCTTTTCTACAGTGTTCTAGGGAACCAAAGCAGAGCACAACATGGGTTCTCTATTCTTCTAAATCTATTGTTGGGTGTATTCTTATCTATTTAGAATAGCTGCTTAAAACTCCTTAGACAGAAAGACTAAAAGGCTGAGAGAGACACCTCCATCATGGCTCCATCATGGCTTCAGGTATTACTACTTCAGGCCAGGCCAAGCTGGGTAGGAACTCTAGCTGGAGCAGGGGCTAGCCCCTGAGAAGGCCCTTCCCCTGGGCTTTCAGTGCTCTTGAGTTCTGGAAGAGGACCTGGAGCAGGAGAAAGAAAAGATTCACACACATATCTGAATTTCCATTGTTTTTCCAAAGACAGGAAAGATGCTGCTGCCCATAAGGGAAATCCTGCCCATGAACCACCCCTTCCCAGATCATCTTCCCAACTGCCATCCCCTCACCTTCTGACCTTGACTCACAGGGCTCTGGATACTCCAGATCAACCTGAAGAAGGTGGTCGAGGCCCAGCAAATGTGAAGTGTAGGGAAGTTGACCTGCACCAACACCTGCTTCAGCTGGAACCAGGGAAACTGGAATATCTGGCCAAAGCCTTGCCCCTTGTCAGGCCAGGTTCCCTCCATAGACACAATGGCCCTGGAGAGAGGCAGTTGGGCAGCAGTGTCAGAGTTCTGGCATTCTCTTTCTTCACTGCCCTCCCAGGGCATCCTTGTGTGGGGTAGAGGCTCTGGCTGGCCCCTGGCCATCCATGGGAGAGCCACATGCCACCTCTAAGCCCTGTGTGGCTGTCCTGGGTCTAGCAGGCATGGCTCTGCAGCATGTTTAACACAGAGTCTGTATCAGGTTTCCTTCTCAGTGACATCTCTCCTGAAGGTCCTGTATACTGCCCACGCCGACCTTCATGCACCTGCTCATTTGGACTGAAGATGGTCATAGATTGATGAGCAGGCTTTCAACCACATCTCCTGTTTTGAGCCTGGTCGTGGTGGTCAGGAGAGATGAATGTGGACGAGGTAGGCCAGATAGGATTGGGGTAGGTTTGGGACTCTAAGGTACAACCATGGCCAGCTTCCCCCCTGGTTCCACTAGGCTAGGAACTCATCCATAGTTCTCTTGACTCCTGTCCTTTTGGAATAAGAAGACCCCAGAGATCAGGCCTCCCTTGGCAATCATATGTTGTAAGATCACTGATCTGCCAGGCACTCTCCACCCATAACCTCCACTGTCTTGACACAGGAAGTTCTCCTTCTGGACCCAAAGAGCACTCACCTTTTAATTGGGTCTTGTGGTGTATCACCGTGGCCATAATAAGGAGATATGACTCCATGTGTTGAGAAGGCTTTGGTTGCATCAGATCTGATGGATGGAGGAGAGGACCTGCAAATGATGTCTATTGTGACTGTCTGAGTCACTGAGTAGAACGGAGGCCCAGGGATTTCATCTTCTACTTTCACTGAGTTATGCTAAGTGTCTCAGTCAGTGCCTACTTGTAGTACTAGGTGCCTAATGCACATTGTCAAATAAGTGAACAGCAGCAAGAAACATTCCAGATATCAGAATGGGCATGAAGACCCCTGCTATCCCCAGAGATTCCTAAGATGGCAACACCAAAGATAAGCACAAGAATCAGCTAAGTGCATTCTCAAGCTTAAATAGGTTGTGTTCCACATGCTTTTCAAATTGAGAAATGCCACAGCCCCTGAAGAGTGAGTCAGGTGAATTTTCTTGTCAGGCAGAGATAAATAATTGCCATGAACAGCTACAGCATGTCCAGTAGACCTGTCTGCAGTGCCACATACCAGGTAAGTTGCTATGGGTGGTCCCCATAGTAGGCCCTATGAGCAAAACCGTTATGAGGTTTATGCTCTGTCACACCCCTTTTCAGAGGAGCAAACTAAGTCTCAGACAGATGTGGTGACATTTTTAAGACATATAGCTAGCAGTGGGTAGCAGTAGCTACAGTGTTTGGAAGGGGGCACAGGCTCACCAGGTAAAAAGTTTGTCCAGAAAATAGGCTCTGGAGAAGACCATGTGAATAGACATGAAGGTGCAGAAGCAGGAAATGTTTCCATCTGGGAAAGCTGGTACCATGAATGCCATCATTTTCTCCCATGTGCCTCCCTGGAGGGCCCACATGCTGTGAGCCTCCTGTAGATTAAGCTGGAACTCAGCTGATCCCGGGGTGGGAAAAGGATGGGTATCCAGTCATTGGCATCACCATGATTCAACAGGAGAACTGAGGTCTTCACTCCAGACTAAAATTCTCAGTTCCTTAGGGACATGCTTAAGAAAAGATACAAGAGTGCCTGTTTTGAATAAGGTTTTATCAATAGGTTGTTCAAGCTCCAATTCAGTTAAGTGAGTGGTGATATTGATACAATTTTTACTTTTTAGGATATTCATTCGACTGAAGAACAACAGACTTTTTACCTCAATAGTCTGTATGAACAACATTGATCTTCATGTGACCTCAAGAATCATTTGCATTATAGAGAGAGAACACAGAAGTTTAGTGTTGCCAAATGGCTGCTCAAGGTCATGCAGGTTGGAACTGAGAACTGTCCATAGCTAGGGCTGCAAAGCATTCCCTCTTAGCTAACCAAGACTTATCTGCTCCTCACATGATGGAAAGGGTCTTGGGAAGATGGTTCTTTCTGTGTTTGAAGATAATGTATAGGATAGATACATACCTATGAAAATCATTGACTTCCATAAACATACTTAATATCTCTTCCTTTCACACTGAAAGGCATTTTGATACTCTCATCCTGGAGACTCCAGAGTCCACAAAGGGACTAACAATTGGTGATTCCAGACTGGAGAAAGCCAGGCACTGGGCGGGAGGAATTTGAACAGATGTGTCAGGAAAGAACAAATCCATGTGGCTGGTGACCAGCTGACAGGTGAGTCAAAGCACCCATGAGGCAACTGTTAATCAAGGAACACCAGGGTTGCCTTGGGCACAACTTGATATCAGATTGGTAGAAATGTAAATGAATAATAAAACTCAGGCCAGGCTGGGTGCAAGGCAGCAACCATCGTCAAAACACTGCTGTTGGCACCAGTGCTGCTAGCGCGTTTTGATTTGGAATCTGGCTGAGGCTGTTAACATTTCACATGTGCACGTCCTTCCACCAGCAGGGTTGTCTATCTCTAGCTGAGAATGGCGTATGTATGCATTGCACTCTTCAAAGTGTCATCCTCATTCCATGACCTTGAAATTCAGAATTCTGAAATTCAGAATGTGCCAGTATTTGAGTTTGAGTGTTTAAGCAAGTGATTAAAGCTAAGAGAATTCAGACACATGTGTCTTATGCCAATAGGACCAGTGTCCTTGGAAGAGAAGGGGAAGATGCATGGAATCACAGGGGGCAGTCCATGTGACACAGGGGTAGGAGACACCCATCTACAAGCTCAGGAAAGACCTTTCAGGGAGAACCAGACCCACTCCCCACTGACACCCTCACCTCTAAGTCCTATCCATGGAATAGGGAAAAAAATGAATATATGCTGTTCAAACCACCCAGTGTGGTTCAATTTCATAGTGACCCAGGCAAAGTAGCACACTACGTTGAGCCACACTTCACGGATGCTGGGACCACTGCTTGCATGGCACCTAAACTGAATTACACCATGTCATCAGCTCTGAGAGGCTTCATCACTGTGGGAAATACCTGGATTGTTTTCCTACACTAACTTGTAGCAGGAGGGAGAAGTGGAGGTCCAGGTCACTTTGTGCATGGGGCTATGGAACACACTAGAGTAGGCCCTGGGAGGGCTTTGGGGAGTCCTCAAATTTGAGTCTGGGTTCTTGGCACTAGCAGGCCATCTTGAGATTCTGCTAATGGAGATCCATCTGGGCAAGCTCTCACCTGGGAAGGGGCATCGGCTGGTGTCAAGGGGCCTGATGCATCTTCCCCTTGTCATGGGAGGTAGAGTAATTGAATCCTTTCACCAGCTCTTCGATGATGTCTTCATTGAAATTCTGCAAAGACAGAGCCATTTTGGTAGCCCATAGGCATCAGGAACCCTCCACCCAATCTGTGGTTCTACCTGCCTAGCAAATGGATACAGTGTGTTGGACACATTGAGGATGTTCCAGGCAGCCCTACTGAACTAGCAACAGAACTGAATAATGTCAAGGTTAAAAGGTTCTGAATAGCTGAATCACTGAGGAAAACTATCTCTTTAACAGGTTATTATGAAGACGAATAAGATCACAACTCATAACCTGGCCAGACTATGATGGTTTGCTGTGTTCCTTAGGATGAAAAGTTGCAGACAGTGTATCCAATATATTGTTTCTCTTCATATTTTGCACAAACCCTCACAATCAATTGTGATGATGTGTAAGATTTGGTGAAGGTCTGCAAGGACAGTGGAGCTCTTACCTTAGACTGGCACTGGACTGGGTTTTTGGTCCAGTTGTTGGCATAAGTGAACCCATCATTCAACTCTTCTATGATGTCCTCATTGGAGTTCTGCAAAGACAGAACCCAGTACCAGGCCAGAAGATGTCAGTGACTTGAGTGGGCATTGCCCATGCCATTGAGAGATGCCCATGACAAATTCTGCTTCCCAGATGAGGCAGATACAGAGAGGCACCTGAAAACACCTTCAGCCAGGGGAGCAATGAGATGACACCTTGAGGGCTCAGAATTAACAAGTGCGTAGGAGAGTTTGGTGCCCAGCACTTAGCTTCCCATCCTGCCAGCCATATGCTCTGAGGTACACACTTGACAGCCCCTCCATGCATTAAACCCCCAACAACCATCCCTTGCTTTCCCTCACTAGCCCCAACACACACACACACACACACACACACACACACACACACACACACAAATTTGCACCATGAGAGGGAAAGGGTGTAGGGCTACCTAGTTAGGATTGTAGTTGGTGCCTGTTCTGTAGTTGGTGACCCTGTTTACCCTTTACTACCTGTGGCAATGGGGGACACCAGAAGGCAGAAGGTGTTGGTGACTACAACCCCTGCGCCAATGTCTACAGCAAGAGAAACATTTATCACTCTGGTCTTCCTTTAATCTAGAGCATCGGAAATTTGAGGAACAACAAAGAAACATCTTATGCTCTTGGCTGTCTCCAGTCAACTCAGCTAGAAAGGCAGTTGTCTCTAAAATGTGGGTGCCTAGTTATCAGAGTTCTAAATTCTCTTGGGGGGTCTGTCACCCAGGAAGTGAGCTCACCCCTCAAGTTTCTACGGCCTGGGCCCAGTCAACCAATCAGAGCCACCTCAGCCCTCTCTGGGCTGTTGGCTGCTCACCCTCCTTGCTCACGTCATCTCTTTATCTGTACACCAACACCTACACAGTCTCTCCTTAGCTCCCTGGAAATGTACCAGATCCCTGGCTTGGAGAACAAAGCTGAGTTCAGAACTCCTTTTACTTATCAATTTTGTCTGATGGAGAAATCATGTGTATCTCAGGGCCTCTCCATTTTCCCAACCTGTACAATGACCATGATGCTAGATGCCATTTCTTAAGGATATGCTAAGGTTAATGAGATAATGCCTCTAACACCCTTTGGCTGGCATCCCATGAATCTGATGCATAAGCATAGAGGTGAAAGAGTTACACAGATGAGTGTGATACAGTATGAAACACCAATATAATCATGCCTGAGTCCAGAGTATGATCTGGGGGAAGTTACTGCCCATTTTGGCCTCATTTTGAGCTATGTACCTTGAAGGGGTTGAAATGGTAGGAAATTCAGATGTTGTCATCCACTGTACTAAAACCTTCCAGTTGCTTTTTGTTAAACTGAGAATCAGACCAAGTGCTTCATGTTGGTACATGTAGTAGGAGTCTCCACAGTGGCTTCTAGAGTTCTACTCCTAGTGTATCCACTGAGTTTTAGTAACTGGCTTCTAAACATCTTAGAATACAGAAAGGTGATGGGATATCAGCTCTCAGTTTTCACTTCTAATCTCATTCTTGAGTAGAATTCTTCTCAACGTCTACTTAATTTTTTGTCTTTATGTGTGCCTCTGTCTGTTCTTGTCTCTCTGTGTCTGTCTCATATCTCTAGATCTGGGAAAGCAAGTGCTCATGTTTTCAGCTGCCCATTGGAGAGAACTGTGTGAGCACCCTGGCAATGGGTAGGGCCTCGGGCTCTCATTCCAAATTGCATCCTAAAGAAAGCCAGGCAAGTGACCTTGGGAGCAAAATTATCTACAGTTGAGCCTCAGATGAAACATGTTTCCTCATCCACTGAAGTGTGAGGTATTAATATGTATTTGTATGTTACAGGCACAAGGTTGTTTGTCCTCTGCTTCCCCATCCAATATTTGGTGATACAATAATACAAGAAACAAACCTGTTCTGAGGTTATAGAGAGCGTTAAAGAATGAATTCTTCAAAGATATTGGGAACACCTAGCATGTCACAAGAGCTGTGTTTACATGTTATAATCAGTATCTGTAAGCTCCTAAAGGTGGAAACTAATGCCTCACCAAAGCTAGGAAGCACTCCATATGTATGATGGATAGGTGACTGAGTGATATTTTGGAAAGCCTTGCAAATGTACCCTTCTCCACTGGCCTGACATCACCCATGTGAAGAGTGGGCCTGATCATAGATCATTGGGGATCTTTAAATGCATAGAAGCCAGAAATTCTCTGGATCCTGGGAACTTCTGGAGAAAGATAAGAATTTCTGGTTAGGAGTGGAGTTGTTTATCAGGGTCTCTCAGGCCTTTCCCCAGAGGAGGCAGGAACACTGAGCTGATAGCAGAACCTACCCCAACCCAGGGTCTGGAAGCCAAGAAGAGGAGCAGACAGTACCCAGGAGGCTCAAATGAAACAGTCAGAAGCCAGGAGGAGACTCTTGGGGTCCATGTCACCAACTTCTGCTGAATGGATAGCCCTGGGCTGAGATATTTAAATTACTTTATTTAACTCTAGAACATAAACCTTTATCTGTTCAAAATTGTACATGTGCTTAACATTTAAAATAGTGGACCTCATTGCTAAGTGGGACCTGCAGAGTTCAAACACAGGTTATGAGGAGGTTCAGTTAACTTAGTGAGAACCTCAAGAGCATATAAAAGAATCAGTCAGAAATGAAAGATGTGATTAAGGAGCCAAGGTGGGGAGGGAGTAAGTGGAGCTACACCAATCTCTTCCCAGGACCAATCTGGAATTACAACTTAATTGGGGAGAATACCAGCAGAATGCCATTAATTTTAATTAATGTTAATTAAAATTTAAATAGTTAACATTGATGTTTACTCGGATAGTAGTAATATTTTTGAATAAATAAAATATTTTACTTATCTCACATAATGTTCAGAGGTGGGTACTCCAGGGCAGGTGAGAGAACTCAACATCCTTTCCCACTCTTGCTCCGTTATCCCCAGTGACAAGGTGGCTGGAAATCTCAAACCCATACCCAAGAGGAGGAAACCAAAAATGGAAAAGGAGAAAGGAAGAAAGTAGCACCAACAGAGTGCTTATTCTTGAGCCAATTTTAACAGTTCTGATTATATTTCTATATCAGTTATCTCTTGTTGTGTGACAAATCACCCAAAAACAAAGTGATTGTAAACAACCACTAGACATTACTCATGAGTCTGGCATTGGCAGGCTGTCAGCTGGGGCAATAGGGATGTATACCGTCATCCAGCAGGCTAGCCCAAGCTTGTTCACATGGTGTTTGGGCAGGTTTCAAGAGAGGGAGTAGAAACACGTGGGAGTTTCTGGCTGCTCTGGACAGTAACCCACTCCAGCACCCTGGGCTGAGGTAGTGGGCCAAAATGTGAGCTCAGCAAGGTAGAGTCTGTGCCTGAAAACCCACAGGTCCTGAGAGAAACAGACTGCATGGTGTTTGGGCTTTGCCCCCAAGGTGCCTATGTTCAGGAGTGCCCTGGGCAACAGTGGTAGCAGCCCCAAATGGGAGCTTAGCAGCGGAGACTGAAGTGTTCCAATCCAAGCTCAAGTTAAGGAAACCTAGCAGTCTGCACCATAAAACCCTATAGGTCTCCCTTGGGGGACTGTTTTGTGTAGTTTCAGAAACTAGCATCTGCACAAGACAGGCCCAGAAAGCAGGCCTATAAGCCTTAACCAAAAATGGGAAGCAAATGGCAGGCACAATCCGAGACCTTCAAAGAGGTTTCTGTGGGAAATCAGAACTAAGAATGCAATGTCTATCTACCTCGAAGCCTGCAATGCTTTGTGTCTGTTTTGATCCTCATTAATGGATGTCTGCATTAAGGCACAGGATGAACTCCTGTTTTATCAATGCTCTGGCACCAGCAAGTATGACCATCCATGACCAAACACTGTTCTGCATTTTATAGCTTACCCTCCATAAACACTGAATGTTTTATGGGAAACATTTGCACTCTTTTCTCTGCATGCCTTCACCCTAATAAAAGCTTTGTTGAGAAAGGGGACCACACAACTCCCCACTAGAGAGATGGCCACTCTTTCTCTCCTCAGATACTTTGAGTCTGGGTCAGTTTGTTCAATTGTGATCAGGGGACTCCAAGGGATGAGGATCCCCCATAGTCTCCTACCACAGAAGGTCAATAAGAGAAGTCAGGAAATCATAGCATATTAACATAATAAACAAAAATGAGCAAGAAAAGAGACCTAAAATGGGGAGAAAAAGAAACAGTACATCACCAAAGGAAAGGAGGAATCCCCAGAAAAACTGGTAAATGAAATACAGGTAAGCAACCTAACAGATATAGAACTCAAAGCAATGATTATAAGAAAGCTCAATGAGCTCAATGATCTCAATAAAAAAAACAAAAAACAAAAAACTACAAAGAATTCCAGGGGAACTATGAAGAACTCCAAGGAAACTACAAGGGACTTATGAAAAATTATACCAGCATTAAAAAGGACATAGAGCCCTGGCTGGTGGCACAATGGTGAAGGTGCCAGCCTGTGAACCCAAGGAACACTGGTTTAGATCCCAGCAAAGGCACATGGCCGGGTTGCAAGCCAGGTCTCCAGTCAGGTCTGTAGCTAGAGGCAGGTGGAAAGCAGCCACACACTGATGTTTCCCTACCTCTCTGCCTCCCTTCCTTCCCCTCTCTCTAATCAATAATAAATAAAATCTTAAAAAAAGGACATCCCATCCAAAAAAGCTTCTGGAAACAAATGAAAATGAACACACAACAACCCGAAACCTATGGGACACAGTAAAGTCAGTCCTGAGAGGGAAATTAATAGCAATGCAGTCCTACATAAAAAGGTTTGAATAAGCTCACATAAACAAACTAAACACAAAGTTGCAAGAACTGGAGGAAAAAAACAAACAAAAACCAAAGTAAGTAGAAGGAAGGAAATAAGACCAGAGCAGAGTTAAATGACATAGAGACAAAAAGAACAATTCAAGGGTCAATAAATCCAAGATTTGGTTATTTGAAAAGATAAAAAGAATTGACAAGCCATTATCCAGATTCATCAAGAAAAAAAGAGAGAGGACCCAAATAAATAAAATCAGAAAGGACAAAGGTGAAATCACAACTGATACCACAGAAATACAAAGGATTGTAAGGCATTACTTTCAACAGCTATATGACAAAAAGTTTGACAACCTGAGTGAAATGGGCAAATTTCTGGAAACATATAATCTTCCAAAATTGAATCAAGAAGAAATGGAAAGTCTGAACAGGCTAATAACAACTAATGACGTTGAAGCAGTAATTGAAAATATCCAAGCACACAAAAGCCCTGGAAAGATGGCTACACAGGTGAATTACAAAACACTTAGGGAAGAACTAACTCCTATCCTTCTCAACCTATTCCAAAAAACCCAACATGAGGGAAGACTCCCAAACTCTTTCTGTAAGACCAATGTTATGCTAATCTCAAAACCTGGTCAAGGCACAACAAAGAAAGAAAACTATAAGCCAATATCACTGATGAACATAGATGTCAAAATCCTTAATCAAATATTGGCAAACTGAATCCAGCAATATATTAAAAAGATCATATACCATGACAAAGTGGGATTTATCCCAGGGATACAAGGGTGGTACAGTATTCACGAATCAATAAATGTAATATGCAACATGAATAAAATGAAAGACTAAAACCATATGATTATATCAATATATGCCATAAAAGCATCTGACAAAGTACAACATCCATTTATGATAAAAATGCTCAGCAAGAAGAGAATAGAGGAACATACCTCAACATAATAAAGGCCATATTTGAGAAACTTGGAGCCAACATAATACTCAATAGGCAAAAACTGGAAGCTTTTTCCTTAAGATGAGGAACGAGACAAGGCTTTCCACTCTCTCCACTTCTATTTAACATAGTATTGGAAGTTCTAGCCACAGTGGTCGGACAAGAAAAAGAAATCAAAGGCATCCAAATTGGAAAGGAGGAAGTCAAACTGTCATTATTTGCAGATGACATGATGGTGTATATAAAAAACCCTATACTCCATTTGATGTTCCTTCCCCCTTTGTCCATAGTTGACCATAGAGTCCTGGGTTAATTTCTGGGCTCTCTATTCTGTTTGATTGATTTACATGTCTATTCTTATAGACATGTACCAGTCTATCAAAACAGTACCAGTCTATCAAAACAGTACCAGGCTGTTTTGATGACAGTAGCCTTGTAGTATTGTTTGAAGTCAGGTATTGTGATTCCTCCTACCTTGTTGTTCTTTCTCAATATTGCTATGTACACCTATGTTCATAGCAGCACTATTTACAGTAGCCAAGTGCTGGAAACAGCCTAAGTGCCCATCGGTGGATGATTGGATCAAAAAACTTTGGTACATTTACACAATGGAATTCTATATGGCAGAAAGAAAGAAGGAACTTGTACCCTTTGCAACAACATGGATGGAACTGGAGAGTATTATGCTTAGTGAAATAAGCCAGTCAGTGAAGGACAAATATCATATGATCTC
>PVIW01017277.1:0-14485 GCA_004026585.1 Noctilio leporinus
CTTTTGCAAAGGATATGTTGGGGCTTAATAGTTCATATTGCTCTCGGTATAATTCAGGTGCTTGAGATTGGCAGCAATCCCTTTCCTGATGCTGCCTCTTTTTCTTGGTCAGGACTTTACAGTCTATAGTCTATATTCTAGCCAGTCTTGGTGCGTGGCAGGGCCTCTGATTGTTGCAGTAGGGCTGATTCTGAGTGTCCGCCCCCAGGTAGGCTGCGCCTTCAGCAGCCTGGCTGGGTTTTAGGGCTACCGGTGTTCTGGAGCCCGCAGGGAGCCCCCTCCCACTCCTGGCGGAGGTTCCAGCCCAGGACGCGCCCCCAGCACTTCTGCAGGGCAGCCCGCAATTTCGCTGGTCCCTGTGACGACTGGTCCTGCCCCCGCAGTTCCGGGAGGAGGCCGGGCCTGTCAGTCAACACTGTTGGGGGTCCGCCTGCACTGTCCCACCCTTCTGGGGTGGGCACCACGCCCCCAAGCCAATCAGCTCTCCTCGGAGTCCTTTACGCGGCCTCTGCGATGAGCCCCTCCCAGGCGTGGGCGGTGCGGCCTTTGGTGTGGCCTTTGTCTCCGGCAATGGCGGGTCGCCCGCCACTAGTTCCGGCTTGCAGGCTCGCCGCCTGGAGTTTCCCTGCGGAGCCTGGGGGCCTGTGTGGTTGCGCAGGGCTGGGCCTCCCCCCTCACGGGGGCCTCTAGCTGCTGTTTCCCCAGCGGCCCAGCAGCTCTGTTTTCGGCCCTCTCACCGCCCTGCTGGTGCACTTCCTGCTCCCCCGCTCTGGCTTCCCACAGGACTCTTCTCCGCCTCTAGCCCCGCACGCGCACGGAGCCTCCTCTCCCCGTTGCCGGAGTGAGTTTCTCACACAGTCCCTCCCCTGCAAGAGTTCAATTCCGGGTTCCCTACGGCGTTCGCCCTCGCTGCACGTACTTCTCTGTTGAGACTTCCAGTCACCAGCGAGCCCGGAACTGGCCCCAGTCAAACGCGCCCCTCTGGGCAGAGCCGCCCCTGCCCAGAGCTGACCTCGGCCCGCCGGCCGGTCGGTCGGGAACACCTCACCTACTGTCCTGCTGGCCTCCTGTGCCTCTGGGCTCTGCTCCCCTGTGTCCAGATGCTGCCTGTTCCAATCCCCAGGGTCCTGAAGACGTCTCACGCTCCTTATCCTGTCCTCTAGTTGCTTTGGTACTCGAGAACACCATCATTACTGCTCTCTACTCTTTCGCCATCTTGGAGCTCCAATATGTTTGATTATTTTACACAGTTGCTTAAAAATTAGCATTACATCTACAATGATCATGATTTTGAAATAAAGTGATCCTAAATCTTATTTCAATATAATTACAACAACAATTATGTGACATGAAATTATCTGTGTTGTATATTGCTGATAGTCTTAGGTACAGCCAAAGTAGGTCTATTGCCTGCTTTCAAAATTAAAGAAATGCTAACTTTCAGTTATAGGATAGAAAAAAATACAGATGTAAATTACTCTATCCAAATTCACATACCAGTTGATTTTAATTAACAAAAACTCAGGATCCATAGATCCAAATAAGATTTTCTATCCTCAAAACATTTTAGGCATTGAACACAAGCATACAGTAAAGATCTGCCATTTCATATCTTCAAATCTTTATATAGGGGAAAGAAAATTACAAGATGAACTTTATTCTTTATTCATTAAAAATATATTTTGGTTACATTCAGATTGATTATTAGTGAACATTTGAGTTGAGATTTAGAGAACTCTATTGCTCATATTGAGCTATGAAGGCATTCAGGGACTTCCTAAAAAGAATTGGATTTCACCTTAGGTAATGTTTCCAAAAATTTCTTCCATGTTCAGCAGGTAGCAAATGAAAAACAAAATATAAAGAAAAAATTTTAAAAATGTATAACTAGTGCTAGCCAGTTCTGTTTTATGCATAGCATGTATTCAACTGAAAAGGTTGAAATTCTACAATGTATATTCATCTTTATCATCAAATATGTTTAGACTACAAAAGATACAGATTATTATTCTATCTCACGTTAGAGCAAGACACTAATAAAAAGACAAAACCTTAACTGCCTTTGTGGGACTGTCAGTCAGCTGCTGAATTAAAATTGGTATATTTCTCATTAATTAACATCAACAAATGATTTCATATTGTAAATTGCTTTCAGAAATGGCTTTATATTTTTCTTTGGATAAGGTAATTCAGGTGTGAAATATCCATATTAAAGATATGATTTCATATGTGTGTGTGTGTGTGTGTGTGTGTGTGTGTGTGTGTGTATGAGAGAGAGAGAGACAGACACAGAGACACAGGTTAAGGGAGAGAGGCAGAGAGGGAGAGAGACATCAATGTATGGTTGCCTTTCACCTGCCTCCAGCTACAGACCTGTCTTGCAACCTGGTTATATGCCCTGGCTGAGAATCAAACTAGTGACCTTTGGGTTCACAGGCTGGTGCCTTACCCACTGTGTCACCAGCCAGGGCTTGGATTCTGTGAACATTTTTGACTAATGCATCCCTTTGTTTAAAAAAAAGTTTTTAAAAGATTTTATTATTTTCAGAGAGAGTGGAAGGGAGAGAAGTAGAGAGGGAGAGAAACATCAATGTATGGTTGCCTTTTTCACCTGCCTCCAGCCATGGACCTGGCTGGAGACCCAGCTTGCAACCTGGTTATGTGCCCTGGCTGGAAATTTGGGTTTGCAGGCCAGTGCCTTATCCACTGTGCCACCAGCCAGGGCTTCAACTATATTTAATGAATATATTTCTGCTTTTGTGCAGCTGTTCTATTAGACTCAGTTGCATACATTTAGCTAAATCTGGTAAGTACTTTCATAGTTTCCTCAGCTTAAGAATATTTTTTTAGGAAACAAAATAAGGCAAAATTTTTATAATGTAGCTTTTGAAAAATAAACATATGATGAAATACTATGTTAGTCTTTACTAAAGTTCTGAAATTAGGTTTTGACTTTTCACTGTACTACATAGCAGTTACCCTCCACCAACCTGCTTTCCATTGCATAGATATTTTTTTGTTTTTCTTTCTTCACATTGTACATTATTATAGGGCAACAGGGAAATCCTAGAAGCAAATCAGACCAGAACTTTTATTTAAACAGCTCCAATTATTTGAAATAAAATGTAGCTTTGAAAGTGCAGTGACCCAAACAGTTACAAGCCTATCTAAGAGGCAATTAATTGCAACTTCCTTCTGTGAAATGTGTTTATCAGTCCCCAGTTTAACTCAATGGGCCTGCCAATGAAGTTGTACTCTAATTATTAAACACACCTTCATTAAAAAGATGCCTTACTCTGACTCTTTTATGGGATTCTCTTGTGAAATGAGAAAGATTACTGTAGGAACTTTGCCCCAAAACAAGTATCATGGAGTTGTTGGCATCATGATTTGAAAAATGGGCAAACAAAGAAGAAGCTATTAATGATACCACAAGGACATTAATTGGTTCACAATTTTGCCATATTGCCTTTCTTTTTGAAAATTCATTTATTTTTTAAAACATTTATTTATATATTTATAAAAGATTTTACTTATTATTTTTAGAGAGAGGGGAAGGGAGAGAAGCAGAGAGGGAGAGGGACATCATTGTATGGTTGCCTTTCACCTGCCTCCAGCTATAGACCTGGCTAGAGACTTGGCTTGCACCCTGATTACGTGCCCTGGCTGGGAATTGAACCTGCAACTTTTGGGTTCACAGGTCTGCACCTTATTCACTGTGCCACCAGCCAGGGCTTAAAATTCATTTATTGTTGTTCTATTACAATTATCCCTCTTTCCCCCATGGCTCTTCCCTGCCCTGCCTACCCCATCCCCTCTCCCACAGTCAATCTTCACCCTGTTGTCCATGTCCATGGGTCATTTATACTAGCTCCTTGACTAAACTATTTCACTTTTTTCCCCTCTTCTCATCCTCCTCCCTCACCTCTGATCATTGTCAGTCTGTTCCTTGTTTCCATGCCTCTGGTTCTATTTTGTTTGTTTGTTTTGATCATATGGTATTTGCCTTTTGCTACCTGGCTTCTTTCACTAAGCATAATATTTTCCAGTTCCATCCATGCTGTCACAAATGGTAGGAGTTCCTTCTTTCTGCTGTGTAGTATTCCATTGTGTAAATGTACCAGTTTCTTGATCCATTCATCCCTTGATGGGCACTCAGGCTATTTCCAGGACTTAGCTATTGTAAATAGTGCTGCTATGAACATAGAGTTGTATAGGTTCTTTTGAATTGATGTTTCAGGATGCTTTCTGTATAATCCTAGAGTGGAATCTCTGTGTCAAAAGGCAGCTCTATTTTTTAGTTTTTTTGAGAAAATTTCATGCTGTTGCCTTTCAATGCCATGACTTAGCAAGTTACTCAGAAAATAGCCTATGGAATCATCTTCTTCCTGCTGCATTCAAAGAATGCATCATATCTGAGTACTTTGTCATACCTACATGGGGTATGAAATAAAGCCTTAAGAGCATGAACATTTAGTATTATAATTTTATTTATATGAAACATGCTAGATGTGTCAGTCTTATAATATATAGTAGACAATACTATAAAAATTTGATGTTTTAATTCATAATTTCATACATTTGTGTAAATATAGACAAATATAAACATTTTAGTTTTTCTACTCAGAAACTAAGTATTAGTTTCCTCATGAAATTATATATAATTGAGTAGTTGGCATATCCAGAAAAAAAATTCATTTCAAGCATCCTGGAAATGATCATTCATAAAATTTAAATTCCCAAAAGATCAGGAATTTTTCATTTCAATTATATTTGGAATGATCAGCTCATGTAAATCTGAAGAAAACTGTTGACTGAAGGCTGACTTGAAAATTTTCTTTATGTAATCTTCTATCTAGAAATTATTCCCCTGTACTTGTATAATGTTGTTAAAATAAATATTTATTAAATTCACTAGATGAATTTTAAGTTTTGCCATATTAGTTACAAAGCTTGGATTTATGAAAAAATATTTTAATGAATAGATTATTAGTGAACCAAAAGCAAAGTTGTGGAATATTCTTTACTATTACCTTACTCCATAAATAAAAGGATAATTTAATAAAAGCAGTAGAGCAAATGATAATTTCAAGTATGTTTAAAATGTACAAGTAACTTTCTCCATGATGAAAAATTAGTAAATAAGCATTTGGTAAAAAATTGTATTATGTTATTACTAGAACATTAATTATATAAAAAGGATGTCCTAAAATTTTCTTTGATCAAATATTCTATCAATGCTGATTTCAAAGTAATAGCATGAAAAAGTAATAAAAATTTATTTCATAAGTATCCATTTTTCCAGTTAAGCATCCAGTAGAAGAAACTTAGTTTTGACAGAATTTACCTCTTATGGCAATATTTGGTTATTACTATTATTTTGTCACAATGCAACACACAGGCTAGACTGTAATACAGTATTATAGTAGTAGCTGGACTTAGTAAATTGAGCTTCTGCATGAAATTTTTAATATGGAAATAATCCAAAAACAGAAGAAATGCAAACCAGCTATAACTGTTGCACTGATGGTTTTCCACTATGTTTTGATATTTAATAAACTGCTACACATGGAATACTTTACACTTGGCATTTCTTATGTTATTTTCTTATTAATTTCTCAAAATAAGATCACAAAATAGATTCAGTGATGTTGAATAACTTCCAAAGAAAAGCAGAAAGGCCAAAACTATAATTCAATCCTGAGTCCAAGGCTTCCACTCATAACTAGTAAAGTACAGTCCTTATCTGATAATTGCCTCTGAAAAATTCAGTATTCTGCAATGAACATAAAAAGAGAGCTAAAACTTTCAGGTAGCTGAATAGATTGTGTAGTTATATTAATTTCTGAAATTTCCTTCCCTATAATTATGAAATAATTTCAGAACTATGAACATTTTACATCAAAATTGCACCTCAGCATTGTTTTAAGTTGGAGAATACTTAAACTGCAGTATAGATTTAAGGGGAGGGGGAAAAAGTAAAACAATACTTAGTATACAAGCACACTCATGCCCCACACCTCTGCCCTGCTACAGAACATTTTGAGGAGCAAATGCAGACTGAGAAAAGCTGTGAGAAGAACTGAGGCTAGGAAAGGAGTCTAAGACTACTTTGGAATGTGCACCTAAATGATTAAACCAACCCTAATGAATACAATGTCCAGGTGTCCAGGAAGATAAGATTATTGACTACAAGTATAAATTTTTAAACTGAATGTATTGGGTAACACTGGTTATCAAAACTATACAGGTTTCAAGTGCATAATTCATCATCTGAACATTGTATTATGTGTTTACCACCTCAAGTTTCTTCTCATCACTATTTATCCCTCTTATACCCTCTTCTACTTCACCCTACCCTACTCTCCCACCCACATCCCCTCAAAGTCACAATGATATTGCCTGTGTTTATGAGTTCTTTCTCTTTCTTTTTCTTTTTTTGCTCAATCTCTCCACCCTAACACATGCAGAGCCTCTTCCACAGCTGCCAGCCTGCTCTCCCTAAGTCTGTCTCAAACTTGATTTAAAGGACCTGAGACAAATTATAGAGCTATATAAAGTGTGAAGGAACAGTTGTTTAATTACTTAGCTTCTTGGGGAAAATAAAAGCTTTCAAGGAAGAAGCACTAACTATATGACAATTGGATAATGAAGGAAAAAATCAGAGGGAAAATGCAAGGTCCTAAAAAAGTACAGAACTTAAAATCAAAGACTCACTATATTCAAAAGTCCCTTACCATCAAAATAAACAAAGCAGCCAAATAAAACACTAAGAACCTAAACCTTTCTAGATTGACAATAAAAGACAACATTAAACTAGGAAATGATAAGTTGCCCAATGCCATAAAAATGAACAAGAGGAAAGTAATATTTGTAAATATATTCACAAAACCAATAAATGAAACTTCACTCAACAATTGTGTGAGCTGGCAGTAAACTCCCTTGAAGCAGAAAAAAAACGTAAGTCTGCACTAAGGAAAAAATATACTAAAACAAGTACTTAAGGATATGGAAAACCTTAGAAACAAATAAACACAAAGCAACAGGAAATTTTATTCTTTGCTGTTAGGAATGAAAAATAGAGTGAAACTGCCAGTTTGGAAGATATTTTGGCAATTTCTTACAAAGCTAACATTGTCTTATATAATCAAGTAATCATAATTCTAGGTTTTAATTGATTTGAAAACTCACATCAACAAAAAACCTACACACAAATGTTTATATCAGCCTTGTTCAAATCTCTAAAATAAGAATTAACCAAGATGTCCCTTTATGCATAAATGGATAAAAACTACTACAACCATATAATAGAATACTATTGAGCAATAAAAACAAATGAAGTATGAAGCTACATAAATATATTGATAAATTTTAAATGTGCATAGCTAAGTAAAAGAAGCCAATCTTCAAACTGCAATATACTATATGACATTTTTGAAAAAGCAAAATTTTCAAGATAATGAATAGATCAGTAGGTTCCACAGGTTTGGTGTGGGGAAGATGAAATAAGTGAATCATGGGGAACTTGGAGAGGGGACAGAGATGGACCCTAATCTCTCCTCCTTAGTGTGGACTGTACATAGTGACCTCTTTCTAATAAAGAATTATGAGAAAAACAAATTTAGCTAGGTGGCCAAGGTTAACATTAGAGTTATATGTTATGTACTTTTTATACAGCCTTCTTCCCCCCCCCCAAAAAACCTTGAACCCCAGTTTAATCATAAGAAAAATATTAGACACATTCCAAATGGGAAACATTCTACAATATCCCAGACCAGTACTCCTCAAAATTGTCAAATCATCAAAAACAAGAGCTTAAGAAACTATCACAACAAAGAGGAACCTAAAGACACATAAAAGTTAAATGTAATGTTGTTCCCTGGATGCGATTGGTCCTGGAACACAAAAACGGCATTAAATAAACACTAAGAAAATCTAAATAAAGGATGAACTTCTTTTAAAAATAATACATTATGGGACTTTCAGCCAAGATGGAGGTATGGGTAGACATGCTGCATGTCCCTCACACCAAAGGAATTTACAACTACTCAAATCAATCCATCAAACAAACAAAAACAAAAATAACAAAAACCAAAAAATGAAACAGTATTTCCAGAAAATCAAAATGCATGGAAGTTCAGCAAACAAAGAAATAGACAGCTAGGAGGGGCAGAGCTGGGGTGGAAAGGATGCAGTGTGGTGGTAGCAGTGCAGGGGCTGTGGCTGTGGTGGAAAACACATTCATATATTTTAAAAGTAGGGAAGGAAACCTGGGAAGCAACCCCAGCCCCAGACCAGACCATGCAGTTCATGGTTTCAGTGCTAAGAAAAATAGAACCATACTGTTTCTGACTATGAAAACAAGCGGGAGCTAGGGCTGAAGAAGAAACTGCCCATTCCTCAACAGAGTCAGTTCTGGGAAGTGGAAGAAGTGCCTGGAAAAGGGTCAAGTGCTGGGCAAGCAGCATTGTTTCCTCTCAGATCCCTCACCCACAGATAGTGCTACAACATGGTTAAACATGTCACCCCATACAGACAGATACCAAAGGCTCTAACCTTACAACATAACAGGTGCAACAGCTTTACTTAAGACACAGAGGCAAACATAAAACACCATTCAAATTGAGGAGACAGAAAAGTATGGCCCAAAAAGGGTGGCAGATCAAGGTTTCAGTGCGAGAAATGGGTGACAACCTAACCAATGCAGAGTTTAAAACATTGGTGATAATGGTGCTCACATACTTGACGAGATTAAGCATGACAAATGCATGAGGGAAGAAATGAAGGTCATGCTAAATGAAACATAGGAAAACCCACACAAAACCAATGGTGAAGGGAAGTAAACCAGGATTCAATTCAATGATTTGGAACATAAGGAGTAAATAAACAGTCAACCAGTACAGAAGGAGGAAACAAGGAGTGAAAAAGAATGAGGATAGGCATAGAAACATGCCAATTTCTGAATCATAGGTGTGCCTGAAGAAAAAGAGGAAAAGCAAAAAATTGAAAACTTATGTGAAAAAATAATGAAGGTGAACTTGCCAAATTTGGCAGAGGAAATAGACATACAAAAGTCTAGGAAGCACAGAGACCCAAACAAGCTAGACCCAAAGAGGACCACACCAAGACACATCATAATTTAAATGCTAAAGGTTAAAGATAAAGAAAGAATCTTAAAAGCAGCAAGAGAAAAGAGGAGACTTACCTACAAAGGGGTTTCTATGAAACTACTAGCTAATTTCTCAAAGAAACTTTTCAGGCAAGAAGATTATTATTATTTTTTCAATGTGTGGTTGCCTTTCACCTGCCTCCAGCCACCGACCTGGCTGGAAACCTGACCTGCAACCTAGTTATGTGCCCTGGTGGGGAATCGAAAAGAAGATTATTTAAAGTGATTAAAAGCAAGGACCCACAACCAAGGCTGCTCTATCCACCAAAGCTGTCATTTAGAATGAAAGAGCAGATTAAGTGCTTTCCAAACAAGGTAAAGCTAAAGGAGTTCATCATCACCAATCCATTATTATATGAAATGTTAAAGGGACTTATTTAGGAAAAGGTAGATCAAAAAGTATGAACATTAAAATGACAACAAACTCACAATATCAATAGCAGAACCTAAAAAAATAAAAACAAGAACAAAGCAGACAACTAGAGTGGGAACAGAATCATAGATATGAGAAGCATTTGGAGGTGAAGAAGGAAGAATGTGGAAATGGTACAACTATGATTAAGAAGCATAGTTGATAGGTGCAGAATAGACAGGGGGATGTTAAGAATAGTACAGGAGAGTGTAAAGTCAAAGAACTTACATGCATGTCCCATAGACATGATCTGAGGGGGATGGGATTGCTGGAGGGAGGTGGTGCTATGTGGAGGGCAGCAAAGAGAAAAGAAATTGGGACAACTGTATCAGGATAATCAATAAAATATACTTTAAAATAATGTATCAATAGCAACTCATTAACCTAACAAACATACATAAAGATACCATAACAAAGGAAAGTGGGTATGAAGTCTATAGGAACTCTATAATATTTCCATCAATTTCCTATAAAACTAAAAACTACTATAAATGTAGCTTATTTGAAATATTAATTTAACAAAGGAAACTAAATTAAGAAATTTACATCCAGCCAGGGTGTCCATTAAATACCAATGCTATTGAAATAAACATTTCAACATGAAGAACTTGAAGTAGAATGATGATTACTAGGGCCTGAGCTTGAAAATGGTCGTGAGGCTGTCAGAAGGCACAAACCTTCTGTTATGAGTAAGTCCTAGAGAGCTAATGTATAGTGTGATAACTATAGTTAGTGATACTGTACATATATATACTTGAAGTTTGCTATAACAGTAGATCTTAAGGATTCTCAGCATGTCAAAAAATATAAATATGTGATTGGTTCCTGAAAGATGATGGAGAAGTGGAGCTACACCAATCTCCTCCCTGGCTGCATCTGGAATTACTTTTTTTTGGAGAAAAAATCAGCTGGAATTACCAATACAACACCAGCTGGAAAGAAGCCCTATAACCAAGGACAGAACAGAAGAGAACGCTTCATCACAACATGACTGGTAGGAATCATGGAAATGCAAGAGGGCTGACTGGGCTGCCATCGGAGGCAGCAGCATGAGGAACAGAGCCAGGGGCTCCACCTGAGAAGGGTGGGTTCTGGTCCCCCAGCTGGGTGCCCCAGCCTATAGCAGCACGGTGGAGAGTAGAGTAGCATACAGCTGAGAAGGGTGGAAAGCCATGGAGATTACTAGGCTAGGAGAGCCCTGGAGACAGAGAACTACTAAGGTGACCACAGCGAAAATACGTTGTCACCCACCTACCCTGGGTGCCAGCAGAGGGAGAGCAGAGAGGACTGGAGACGATTGGGAAGAGTTTGCAGTGGTGGCATGGAGGAGGGAAGTGGTGAAGCAGCTGTGGAGATCCCGGTGCTGACTCAATTCCCACACCTCCCCAGGACTGAGCTGAGCCAAGCGGCTTCCATTTGCGGGGTCCTCATAGCAATCTGCTCCCACAGAGGTGCCTGAGCCTACCGCCTGATCACAATTCTTTGACTTACATCTAAATAAACCTCTCCTGCCCTGTCCTGTCTGAGTGTAAATACAATAGTTTGCACCTGAAGAGATATCTCCTGCTCAGCAGAGCCTGGGCCTAGTGGCTGATTACAAACTCTCTGGCATACAGCTGGGTCAGTCAGGCAGTGAGCTTCCTGGCACAGTGGGTGTAAACCTGGTGGTTGATCATGGATTCACTGATTATCAACTGAGTCAGTTCTTCTTCCTCAGCAGAGCCTGGGCCTGGCAGCTGATTACAAAATCTCTGACTTACAGCTGGGTCAGACAGTCAGCTCTACACAGTGACAAATGAGCCTGGTGTCTGATCAGGGATTCATTGGTTCACAATCAAGTTGGTTTGTCCCCCCAAATGGCCCCTGAGCCTGGCAGCTGATCACAAACTCACTGGATTACAACTGAATCTTTCAGTCTAGCCCAGTGGCCCCTTATCTGGCAGCTGATCAAAGACTCATTGGATTACAATAGAAACTTACAGTCCAGCCTAGTGCCACCTGAGCCTGGTTGCTAACCACGGATTCATTGGATTTAAATTGAAACTTGTTGTCTAGCCCAGCAGCTCCCGAGCCTGGTGGCCAAACACAGATTCATTGGACTGCAATTGGATCTTGCTGCCTAGTCCAGTGGTGCCCGAGTCTGGCAGGTGATCACAGATTCATTGATTTACATCTGAATATGTCCCACCAAGCTGCACCTGACCTGGCAGCTGATCCATTGGATTTATATTAAACCTCTCTATCTACCCCAGCAGGACCTGAGTTTGGTAGCTGATTTATTGATTTATAACTGAATCGGTCTGTCACCCCATGCTGCATCTGAGCCTGGTGCAGGATCACAGGCCAATAAGATTATAATGAAATCAATCCTTCCAGCCTAGCAGTTCCTTAGCCTTCAGTCTGATTGTATTACAATGAAATCTAAAAATGGGGGGGGGGGCGGGGAAGAAACAATCACCAAAATGAAAGGAGGAATCCCCAGAAAGATCACTAAATGAAACAGGGGCAAGCAAACTATCAGATATGGAATTCAAAATAATGATGATAGAGAAGCTCAATGAGCTCAGCCAACTCAAAGAAAACTACAAACAATGTCAGGAGAATAAAAAAGAACTCCAGGGAAGCTACAAGGAACTTCGAAGTACACCAGCATTAAAAAGGACATAGAAACCAGCAGTATGAGCCAGGAGGAAGTGAAGAATACAATTTCTGAATTGAAGAATACAGTAGAAGGAATCAACAATAGACTAGAGGAGACAGATGATTGGATCAGTGAGCTGGAAGACAATGTAGAAAAATATTCCAAGACAGTGCAACAGAATGAAAAAAGGCTGAACAAGAATGAAGAGGTTTTAAGAGAGCTGCAGGATAACATGAAATGCAATAATATCCATATCATAGGGATACCAGAAAAAGAAGAGAAACAAGGAATGAAAAACCTGTTCAAAAAAATAATAATAGAAAACTTTCCTAACATGAAAAGTCAAAATGTTACTCAAGTTCAGGAAGCAGAGAGAGTCCCAATGGGGTTGAATTCAAACAGACCCACTCCAAGACACATTACAATTAAAATGGCAAATTTCAAAGACAAAGAGAGAATCCTAAAAGCATCAAGAGATAAACAGCAAATGACATATAAGGGGCTCTGATAAGGTTATCAAATGATTATTCAGCAAAAACAATACAAGCCAGAATGAAATGGTAAAAAAATATTCCAAGTAATGGGAAACAAAGGCCTGCAACCAAGAATACTCTATCCAGCAAGGCTCTTATTCAAAATGGGAGAAATAAGTAGTTTCCCAGACAAAAGAAGACTAAAAGAATACATCTATATCCAAATAGTACTGCAAGAAATGTTTTAAAAATTTAAGAAACAGAGACAGACAGAGAGGAACACAAGTACAAAGGGGGAAAATGGCGATAAATAAGTATCAATCAATAATAACCTTAAATGTAAACAGATTAAATGTGCCAATCAAAAGACATAGGGTAGCACAATGGATAAGAAAACATGACCCACATATATGCTGTCTTTAAAAGACCAACCTCAGAACAAAAGGTTGACACAGTTTGAGAATGAAGGGATGGAAAAATATATATCAGGCAAATGGACATGAAAAAAAAAGGCTGGAGTAGCAATACTTTTTTCAGACAAAATAGATTTTATAATGAAGGCCATAAAAAGAGACAAAGAAGGACACTCCATAATACTTAAGAAAACAATCCATCAAGAAGACACAACTCTGGTAAACATATATGCACCCAACATAGGAGCTCCCAAATATATAAGGAAAATCTTGGAGGACTTCAAGAAGGTTAGAATTAGCAACACACTAATAGCAGGGGATTTTAATACCCTATTATCAACAATGGTCAGATCTTTCAAACAAGAAAATACCAAGGATATTGTGGCATTGAACAACACTAGAAAGGAAATGGACCTAACTGGTATATACAGAAACTTTTGCCAAAAAGAAGGAAAATATACATTCTTTTCAAACGCACATGGAACATTGTCTAAGATAGACCACATGGTAGGTCACAAGACAAGCCTCCACAAATACAGGAAAACTGAAATCATACCAAACATCTTCTCAGATGACCGTGGATTGAAACTAGAAACCAATCTAAAGGGAAAAAATAAAAAATACTCTAACATATGCAGACTGAATAATATGCTTTTAAGTAAGAAATGGGCAAACAGTGAGATTAAAGATGAAATCGAAAAGTTTCTGGAAACAAATGACAATGAATACACCATAGCTCAAAACCTATGGGACACAGCAAAGGCAGTCCTCAGAGGGAAATTCATAGCAATACAGGTCTACCTAAAAATGATGAAAGAAGCTTATACAAACAAACTAAACATAAAGCTGCAAGAACTAGATGAACAAAACCAAAAAATGCATAGAGCAAGTCCAGGGGAAAAAAAATAATCAAGACCAGAGCAGAATTAAATAACTTAGAGACTAAATCTACAATTCAAAGAATCAACAAGTCCAGGAGCTGGTTCTTTGAAAAAAATAAACAAAATTGGCAAGTCTTAAACCAGATCCATCAAGAAAAAGAGAGAGAGCACCCAAAATAAACAAGACCAGAAACAACAGAGGAGAAATCACAACTGATACTTTAGAAATAGAAAGATTGAAGAACAAGGTAGGAGGAATCACAATACCGGACCTCAAACAATACTACAAGGCTACTTTCATCAAAACAGCCTGGTACTGGCATAAGAATAGACATATAGATCAATGGAACAGAATAGAGAGCCCAGAAATTAACCCAGGACTCTATGGTCAACTCATATTTGACAAAGGGGGAAGGAACATCCAATGGAGTAAAAACAGTCTCTTCAACAAATGGTGTTGGGAGAACTGGACAGCAACATGCAGAAAGATAAAACT
>PVIW01017278.1:0-14482 GCA_004026585.1 Noctilio leporinus
TCACTAAGCATAATACTCTCCAGTTCCATCCATGTTGTTGCAAAGGGTACAAGTTCCTTCTTTTTTTCTGCTATATAGAATTCCATTGTGTAAATGTACCAAAGTTTTTTGATCCAATCATCCACTGATGGGCACTTAGGCTGTTTCCAGCACTTGGCTATTGTAAATAGTGCCGCTATGAACATAGGTGTGCATAGGTTCTTATGAATTGGTATTTCAGGATTCTTTGGGCATAGTCCAAGTAGTGGAATTGCTGGATCAAAAGGCAGTTCCATTTTTAGTTTTTCAAGGAAATCCCATACTGTTTTCCACATCTACTGAATATTTCAAAAGGATTTAGACATTGCAAATTAAATTAACAAGTGTTTTCAGAATCCTCCACATATATACATACTAACAGGAAATGTGTGTTTTGTATGAGCATTTTTCATTATTTTTGTATGTATGAAAAAAGCAGCATCCTGTGCTTTTCGCCCATGGAATAAATTATAGTTTCATAGAAGTGAAGATATATGTTCTCCATGTCAGAGATAAGTATTTAGAGGCCTGTGGATATGAAAACAGGCCCTGGATGAGGATGGTAAGTTCTTTGCTACTTGCTTATACTTAGTAGAGTTTCCTACAATTTGAAGATGCTTACCAATAAAACAATTCAAAAGATCAAGTTTGTATTGCAAACGTATACACAGAGAGATATCTGTGACTTAGTCAAAAGAAACTTTGTAAAATAAATTTTTGAAAACAATTGCCATATAGTGCTAAAATGGAACTCTTCTTTCATCAGTTCTAATTAAGGCATTGTATTGATAAATATTATAGTCTGGGGTTTCTCTAGACATCAATTCCTAAAGCATACTTAACACCAACTGCCAGTGCCATCTTCAAATGTAACCAAAACTATAAAAAAGCACAATCTCTGATTCAATTAAACCATCACTTTTGTCTGTTTACTTTGATCTTCCAATATTCCTTTAAATGTACATTTTGGCATCGTGTACTTTTTCCTCTAGTTAAAAAGTAAAAACATACTTTTTAACTAGAGGAAAACACTTTTCTTTCAAGGCTGTTATTTAAAGCATTCTTACGTTCACTTGGAATAAAACTATTATCAAACTTAGTCCAGTGAAGAGTGTGGGAAGGAATGGGGATGGGGTGGGTGGATGATTGGCTTTTTCTCTCCTTATTTACTTTCTTTCTGACTTCAGGCTGGTATTATAGACACCTAGGGTCTAAGCAGGTACCAGGAGCAGAGAAAAAGGGATAAGCCAGAAGAGAATCTTTTTTGGCTAATAATGGATACTGTTGTAGGTTAACTTCATTATCTCAGGTCCTCCAGGTGCTGGAATGAACCCCTTTTTCTAATGGGCATATTTGTGGATTCTTCAGATTACCCTGCTTCCCCAGGGTCATCTCTGTTCATGATGCTTTTTGTGTTCATTTCACAGGGACTCTTGCTCTTGGATGCCCATGAAATCCTCTGGCAGAACTTAAAATGGCTCCAGCTCAGCACTTTCTCTCTATGGCACACGTTTAGTTCATCAGAAATACAAATACAGCTCTTGCCCCAAATAAACTCTGTGATCCAAGCAGATTTCAAAGTCATTATCTCTCTCCTGTTGCCAAAGGTTGCTTTTGTTATTTTAGGTATAATCCAACACCAGGGGAAACATTCTGTTGTTTCTGGGGATCCTATACAGCTCCCTCTCTTGGCTTACAATAAGGAAACATTCAACTATCCTTTTGGGAAGAGGTACAGAAAAATCACAGAATGGAAAATGCTGTCTGGAGAAATCTCTTCTTATTCATATGTTTTTTAATGTTCTGTTTCAACAGAAGAGCTTAATAATTATGGAATCAAATCTTGTTTGTGTTTGTTTGTTTTTCCTTTATAAATTTTTTCTGTGGCAATTCTCTCATCTTCACTTTTCTGTTTCATATTAGTATATATTTTGTGGGCACCATCTTTCAAACAAGAATTGTAATAGTTCAATTTTTAAACTTTGGTACACAATAAAACATACTTCTAAGTGCTCAATACAACTTTTAAAGTGTTCATTAAATATTTAGTTCACTTGAACCTCTCCAATAAATCCAAGTGTCTCATAAGTTATAATAGGTAAACATCACAATTAGAAGATAAAAAAGCCATATTAATAGAAATTTACTTCCCAGAGTATTATTATTGTGCATTTTTAAATCTATTTTTATCATTGTTTTATAAGCTCTTTGAAGACAGAGACTGTATTTTTGGAAGTTTCTGTACCACATGGCTCAGCACCATAGCTATCTTATAGTTAGTGTAACAAATGAAAAACCTCAGGAGTTCAAAGATAAGATCTATTTGGTAGCTATGAGCCAAGTTAAAATACTCTGACATAGCTTAGCAGTATAGTATTACATAATGGTCAGTAGTAAGATTATTGGCTTCTAAACCTAAATCTGCCATTTAGTGGTTGGAGCACAGGACTGACAATGAAAAATTTCTAGTGTCTTTATTCACAGTAAATTATCTTTACATTGTAGTTTTCTACCAACAAATCTCTCCATACAACCTAGCTTTTTTACCTAATAGATGGAATACACAAGATTTTGTAGAAATCTGTCAGATTCTTAAGTTCCTTTGTGACAGCTGTTAATTTATAACACAGAGAATAGAACCAATGTAAAATCACTTTTGGCTTGCAAGAGCTAAGCTAAAGATGGGTAAAAATAATTTATTTTAGAATTATAAAATTGTAGTTTTGCATTAGAAATTGGGAAATAGAATTTAAACTACAAACCATGGAATGAGAAAAGAGAGTTACTAAGTATATAAAAGAATATTTCTAGAAACTTTAGATGCAGACAAAAACTTCACCAGATGGTTGGGGAGGAAAAATTGGAAAGGGTATGAGTAGAAATAAAAGGAGGCTGGGTTTCTGAGAAGGTGTGCAACTTCTCTCTTTTCCTGGCCAAGTCCCAAAGATACATGCCAGGAACTCCTGGTGGTTCAGAGGACAGCAGAGGAGCAGGAATGTAATCTGGCTTCACAGGGTATATCTTAGGAAACTTGATGCCACATAAAAGCACAAGGATGCAGGAGATCTCTGAGTTTGAGACCTGTGAGAGCAGCCTAAGAAGAGTCCATGTGCTACAATGTGGTGATATGAAGACACAATCTCTGTGACTCTAGAGTTATGTAGGAGACCTAAAGTAGGATATGACTCCTGCAGTATTCCTTATAATCCAGTCACAGAGGACCTGGAAGGACCTAGGTGTTGGTGGTACCAACTAATCACTGAAAGATGTAGAGGAACCTCTGTTAACATGGCAATTGCAGTGGAGACTGAAGCTTATGTTCAAAGACACCAAAACAACAAATACATCAGTGTAGGCCTGTCAAGGGAAGGAAATTCCCTGTCTATATATAGCTGGGCCTTCTGATGGGGTCAGCCATGGAGTTAGCCTTGGGGTTAATCTTATGAACAGAATCTCTGAAATACTAGGCTCCGGGTACATCTGACTTAGCAACTCTGAGCAGGCTGATGTCCCCTGTTATGTAACCCTTTGGCATAGAGCCTCCTTTGTCCAAATGTGTATATAAGATGCCTTTGCTGTAAGCTTAGTATGTACACTGCTGTTGTGGGAGGGTGGAAAAACTGTGCATGGAAACACCAGCATTCTCTAGAATGCAGGAGAGTGGGTATGGAAACGCCTGTACCCTCTGTGGTTGTTAACCTTCCTGCAGCCAGTAAGGCATGCAAACTCTCCTAAAGGCTCTGTACAGGTTCTTCTTCTCCCACAAACAAGGATCCTTCCTCCCTGCTGTCATCATTTGGTGGTCTCAGACCCAATAAGACTGGACCTGACAACTGGTGCAGCCAGTAGGATTGCAAGGGGCGTGCACCTGACAGGGCCTAACAAGGTACCTGTCACAATGGTGTTAATAAACCTCAATCACCCTAGAACTTATATCACTTTGAATGGAAAGGGAGAAACAATAGGAAGAAAAGATGGAGAGCCTCAACTGAGTGGGCACTACCCAGTTATAAATTGCAAATGACTTTCCAGGATTACATTTAGCAATCCTTACATTTAGAATCTTTAGTTCTAAATAACTAAGCTGGCTGCCATGTAGAATAAACAAGCAAGCAAACAAACAAGTTTAGGTGTTATACACCTGAATTTGGTAGAATAGAATATAAAATTTTTATGGCCATTGTACAGGCTATGACAATTTTTGTAAATTAAGCTTCAGTTTTACATAAATAAATGAGAATATAATTAGATGGCTATACCCACCTGCCTACATTTTAATAACTTTGCCTATCACTGTCAAAACGTCTCAGTGCCCTGGCTGGTATGGCTCAGGGAATTGAGCACAGGCCTACAAACCAAAGGATCGAAGTTTGATTCCCAGTCAGGGCGCATGCCTGGCTTGCAAGCCAGATCACACCAGTTGAGAGCACATAAGAGACAACCACACATTAATGTTTCTCTGCCTCTCTTTCTCTCTTCCCCTCTCTCTACAAATAAATAAAATCTTTTTTTAAAAAACTATCCCAATTACAGACATCCTATAACAACAATAAATAACTTCTGGTTTTAGTTTTAGGTTTTGGTTATGACAATGCAGATAGCACTTTGCTGTTGTCGAAGTACTCAAAAAGTTATATTTTTTAAGATTTCATTTATTATTTTTCAGAGAGAGGGGAAGGGAGAGAGGCAGAGAGGAAGAGAGACATCAATGTATGGTTGCCTTTCACCTGACTCCAGATACGGATCTGGCTGGAGACCTAGCTTGCAACCTGGTTTTATGCCCTGGCTGGGGAATTGAACCAGCGACCCTTGGGTTTACAGGCCAGTGACTTATCCATTGTACAACAAGTCAGGGCTTTTTTTTTTTTTTTTTTAATTTTTTTTAAAGCAGTGTTGCAAGCTAAAGAAAAAAACTTTTTCATTTAAAAACATTTTTTTAATTTATTATTTTTAGAGAGAGGGAAAGGGACAGAGGCAGAGAGGGAGAGAAACATCAATGTATGGCTGCCTTTCACCTGCCTCCAGCTAAGGAGCCAGCTGGAGACTTGGCTTGCAACCTGGAATATGTGCCCTAACTACAGAATCAATCCAGCCACTTTTGTGTTTGAAGGCCAGCACCAATTCACTGAGCTACACCAGCTAAGGCCATAAAGAAAAATATTTTTTTAATTAATTAAATGTCTTTGACTGCAGTTAAATCTTGATTCCCTAGGTGAACTTTAAGCAGCTTTGTTTCTCTTTTGGAAATTGTTTTGAACAAGTTAGTGGTCTGTTTATGGATTAACAACATAAAATGTTAGGTAACTAATAAAAGATCCACAAAATCTCAACCTGAGTGTTTGAGAACATTTTTCTATAGCTGAATCATGATAGAAGCAATAAAATTAGAAGTTAAGCATGAATATGAAGAAATGCAGTAATTAATCAATTATTTAAACTGAAAATACATTGGAGTGGACTTTGAGTGTCATGCTGAAGAAGTATCTTGGCTTCATAATGAGGACTAAGGTGAAAACTCACACCATCCTGACAAACTTACTCATTAGATTTCTTTCTCTTTTTTTTTTTTAATATATTTATTTATTTTGCTATTACAGGTGTCCCAATTTCCCTCCCCTTGCCCCTCTCCACCCAGTACCCCATTCCCTCCAGCAATGCCCCTGTTAGTTCATGTCCATGAGTTCATGTCCATGAGTCTTGCAAGTTCTTTGGCTTCTCTATTTCCTTTGTTCTTCTTAACATCCCCCTGTCTATTATGTAACCACCAATGTGTACGTTTTTTTTTTTTCCTTTCACATCCAGACAATTCACCATTTAATTACTGCCTTCCGTCAGCTCTCAAATCATATTAATACAAAGTTTTCTTTTCATTATTCCAAAATGCCTATGTTAACTCATTTCTTTAAATAATTACTCTTTTAAGTAATATGAATTGCAATATTATCAAACACATGCAAAAATACATTTATACCCATACATATTTTTACACATATTTAAAGTACGTACTGGATTTTGAAGAGCTAATTTCCTTCCTAACAGTGGAGACTGTTGTAGGAGAATAGGATTTTGCCATCCCAAATGCTCATCTCCTTGGCATGAGCATTATTTTAGGCTTATTTTTATTATTTTGGTTTCTGTATTTAAAATTTTTTGGTTACAGTAAGCATTCAATATTACTCTATATTACAATCATAGGTGTATAGCATAGTGGTTTGACAGTCATATATTTTACAAAGTAGTACCACAATATTTCAAACACCTATCTGTCCTCCACATAACTATTACAATATTATTGACTATTTTCCATGTTGTAATTTACATCCCTGTGATTATTCTTTTTTTGTTGTTTGTTTGTTTTTTATTTATTTATTTTTTATTTTTTTTATTGTTGTTGTATTACATCCATCCCCTTTTTGCTCCCCTCTGTCCCCCTCCCCACCCACCCATTCCCCCCAAAGTCAATCCCACCTCTTGTCCATGTCCATGGTTCCTTTATACTAGGTTCTTGTCTAAGCTGCTCTCCTTTCTTGCCTCTGTCTCCCCCCTTCCCCCAACCCCTTTCCACCTGACCACTGAAGGCCTATTCACTATATTCATATATTTGGTTCTGTTTTGCTTGTTGTTAGTTTTGTTCATTATTATCCTGTAATGGGTGAGATCATATGATATTTGTCCTTCACTGACTGGCTTATTTCACTAAGCATAATACTCTCCAGTTCCATCCATGTTGTTGCTAAGGGTACAAGTTCCTTCTTTCTTTCTGCTATATAGAATTCCATTGTGTAAATGTACCAAAGTTTTTTGATCCAATCATCCACTGATGGGCACATAGGCTGTTTCCAGCACTTGGCTATTGTAAATAGTGCTGCTATGAACATAGGTGTACATAGGTTCTTATGAATTGGTGTTTCAGGATTCTTTGGATATAGTCCAAGTAGTGGAATTGCTGGACCGAAAGGCAGTTCCATTTTCAGTTTTTTAGGTAACCCCATACTGTTTTCCACAGTGGCTGCACCAGCCTACATTCCCACCAACAGTGCACTAGGGTTCCCTGTGCCCCGCATCCTCGCCAACATTTGCTGTTTGTTGATTTGTTGATGATTGCTATTCTGACAGGTGTGAGGTGGTATCTTGTTGTGGTTTTAATTTGCATCTCTCTGATGACTAGTGATGTTGAGCATTCTTTCATATGCCTCTGGGCCCTTCGTATATCTTCCTCAGTGAGTTGTCTGTTCAGGTCCTTTGCCCATTTTTGAATTGGGCTGTCTGTCTCCCTGGTGTTGAGTCGCATTAGTTCTTTATATATTTTGGAGATCAAACCCTTGTCTGAGGTATCATTGGCAATTATGTTTTCCCATACAGTTGGTTCCCTTTGAAATTTGCTGATGTTTTCTTTAGCTGAACAGAAACTTTTCAATTTGATATAGTCCCATTTGTTGATTTGTTCTTTTATTTCATTTGCCCTTGGTTTCATTCTTTTAATGGCCTAGTAGTATTCTATTGTGTATATGTATCACCACTTTTTTAACCACTGGTCTATTAATGGGTATCTGTTAATGCTTCCATATCTTGACTATTATAAATAATGTTCCAATGAACATGGAATTATATATATTCTTTCAAATTAAGTTTTGAGCTTCTTCATATATATACCCAGATATGAAATCACTGGGTTATAACCAATTCCATTTTAATTTTTTAGGGTATTTCACACTGTTTTTCATAATTCTTGCGCCAATCTACATTCCCACCAACAATACTCTAGGGTTCCCTTTTCCCCAAATAATGGCCATCCTGACAGTTGTGCAGTTGTATCTCATTGTGGTTTTAATTTGCATTTCTCTGATAATTATTGATGTCAAGGAGCTTTTCATATGTCTATTGGCCATCTGTATGTTCTCTTTGCAAAAGTGTCTACTCAGGTCCTTTACCTTATTTTTAATTGGATTATTTTTTCCTGGCATTGAGTTTTCTGAGTTCCTTAATTTGGGATATTAACCCTTTGTTAAATGTATCATTGGCAAGAATCTTTTTCATTCTATAGGTTGTCTTTTTGTTTTGTTGATAGTTTCCCTGGTTGTGAAAAAAATAATCCCATTTACAAATGTATAAAACTCTGCCTAGGAATAAAGTTAACCAAGGACATAAAGGACCTCTGCTCAGAACATTTTAAGACATTAATAAAAAAGAAGAAGAAGATAATAAATGGAAGTATATTATCTATTCATAGATAGGAAGAACTAGCACAAGTAAACTGTTCATACAACTCAAAGCAATCTATAGATTCAACACAATTCCTATCAATATACTAATAATGTTTTTCATAGAACTAGAACAAATAATCTAAAAATTCATATGGAAACACAGAAGGCCTTAAATAGTGACATCAATCATTAAAAAGAACAAAATTGAAGGTATCACATTACCAGTTATCAAAATATACTGTAATCAAACCAGTATGGTACTGGCATAGAAACAGACACACGGATCAATGGAACTGAATAGAGAGCCCCCTTAAGTACCTAGAAGAATTTAGGTAAAGGACTTGGTCCAGAAAGAACACTATCACCAAAGATTCTACAAATAATGCAGGCTATGTATAATAAGGGAACGTCAGCAGGTCTTGGAGATTAAAGTCTCCTTTATATCCATTGTCTCTGCAAGGCATGGGAACCATTTGTTTACTAAGCATTTATTTTCCATCTCATGTGAGTTGCATTATCCCTCTTGGGAGTGCCCGACTCCTACCTCTTTTTCTTAGTTCAGAATGGCATAAAACTCCCAAATGCCTGACCCTCTGTGGTTCTCATATTCTATGGAGACCCCATACATATGAAATTAAATTTGATTTTCTCCTGTAATCTGTCTCATATCAATTCAATTCTTAGACCAGTCAGAAAAAGTTGAGGTGTTTTTTTTTTTTTTTTTTTTCCCCTTTTTGACACTGTTCTTTACCTATGAATGACCATGGGTTCAAGTCAATGGCTCTTTCAATGAAAGGTAAGCCCTTATGAACCAGGAAACTATAAAATTAAGATAATAGTAATTGAATGATAGCCTATGTCATCATCAGATATAATTATAGATTTTCTCTTCTTATAAGGCAAGATGCTATAGGGATATTAGACAAATATGTATCTTACTGACCATCAATAAATACTGATGCCAGAGCACCAGGCACAAGTAAACCCTGGACTCAGTGCCCATCATTCTCCACAGAACAAAAATGACTATTTCTATAGTCTCCACTGGCTTACACATCAGGATTTTATTCTTGAAGCCCACTTTTCTGACTCTAGCCTTTGGCAATCTCATCCAGTCTCAGCTTCAATTATCACCTCTGTGGGAATGGCTCCTGCTGCTATCCAGTCCTTGTGTCTTTGTATTTATTTACATTCTCCAGTTTCTTTGAAGATCACCCACTTCAATCATGTCACTATCTCCATCTTTTTAAATTTTATTTATTTATTTATTTTTGTCCTTGTCACCTAAAAGCCTCGAAGTCTTTTTAAGGACATTATTAGGTCAGAATTTTTTTCTCTATCCTGACTCATGGTAATCTTATAAATTTATTGTCCAGTGTCACATCTTTCAATAACATTCATTGCTTAGTTAACCCAATCTTTAAAACAAACTGACCATTTGGAATAATTTCAAATCCTACTCTCACACTATATGCTTTTAAGATTATTGAAAGCAGAAGCAGTGTCTAAATTTTCTTTGTAGTCTCCAAAAGACATTTTACAGGACTTAAGTTTAGAAACACTTCCCATATCATGCATGTCTTGTCATTATTTATACCTTCCCATGCATATTTGAATTACCCTTATTCTCTTCCCTTGCCCTTGGCACCTTTCAAACTGATTTCTCAAATTTTCCAGTTTAAATTTTGTATTCAAGCCTATACTTTTATTAAAGTTCTAATTCTTGGCCACTTATTGACAGATACACTTATTATGTATCTGTCAATTCAGTTGTTTTTATTCTGTAAGAACTATGTTCGTAGCAACAGCATTATCCTTGGCATTCTAGAACTGTTTTCATTTTTTATCTTAACTGTCTTTAAATATTCATTCAGAGGAAGATTTATCCTTGCTACACCATCCATATCAGAAAAGAAAGTGACACCTGGTAAAGCCCGCTCTGCCCAACACTGTATCTTGCACAATTATTCTGCCTTTAATGCTCATAGAAACCATTCCAGATTGATATCATTATCCCTATTTTAAAGAAGTGGAAATGGAGATGGAGAAGTTAAGTGTGTTTTCCATAAATCCAGAATTAGTAAGTGATGGAATTAAAATTTGAGATAAACAAGTCTGTCACCAAGTATAAAATAATTGATTAGTGTTCCTCTGTGGAAGCCACAGTCTGGACAGTAGCCTAGTTATGATGGGCACCTTCCATCCCTCTCCAAACACCATGTAAATATAGCCCTATTTCATATAATAGGAGACTGAGGCACAGAGAGGTCAAGTAACCTGACAAAGCCATGTACTCAAGTATACACTTCAGTGTGTGTTTGTAATTATTTATTCAAATGAAGCTACCTAAATAAAATATGTTAAATCACATAAGTAAAATATGTTATGCAAAAGGTTTAAGTTCCCTGGATTTTCTGAGTAAAATATCATAGGTATACCAAATAGGTTTCTGTGGACCATTTGCTACTAAGAGTGATTTTCATTGAAATTCCCCAATGAATTAACACCATGTGGGCAAAAACTCTGAGCTTCATGCTGCCTCAGAATCATTTTCATATTGTTTATTTAGGACATTCAGTGTTGCCTTTTCTCTTTCCAGAGAGATCTGGCTTCAGATTGTAAAAGACCCATCAGTTTTATCCCTAGGCAGAGTCAGGCAATCTGTCCGATAATCTCTGAAGCGCTAATCAAGGTATGTCCCGAAAGTATTGAGTCAATGTCAATATAATTAAAACTGCTTGCCCCCCTGCCCTGATACTTTTGGGACAGAGCTTATACACAAGAGATGTAGCATCAGCCATATAATTTTAAGCAACTAGATCATCATCCAATAAGCCTACAAAAATATCATTATCATTAGAATTTCTTTAAAATTATACCTCAGGATAAATACCCTTATTTCACAACTATAAGTTAGTTTTTAAAAGTAAATGAAACGGGATAAAGTACATGATCATGACTATATCCATGATATACAACTTAAGAAATTTGAAAACTCACAGAGATAATCCTGTGTTAAAACAAAATAGAGAATTAGGAGATACAGAAGAACCATTGGTTCAAAAACACAATTGGTTCACTTGATATTCTTTTCTGAAAACAGACCCAATTTCCATATGTAGAAAAAAACTTTTGTGAAAAAACTTTTTCCTAAAAAAGCGACTTTGATTGACAGTCACTTGTCAGAGACTAAAACAAGAGAGAACATTTTTCAAATTATTTTTTCAGTCTATAATATTAGCTTTCATTTACCAGGTTTATAAGGGGTATGGAAGCTGAGTTTACAAGCTATAGGAATCTGCTTTTAAGAATTTACTTTGAACATAGAGGGATCATTGAATGAAGGGCAGATTTCAAAGAAATATAAAATCACAGAAAACTGTGAGAGATCTAATGCAATTTTTCTGTAAGGAGGATTAAAAAAATTAACAAGCACATATTGATTAATCAAGCCAAGTGTCTTGCTGATAATAAAAATGAATGAATGAGAAAGTAAAAAATAAAACAAAACAATATGGATGCCTAGTAAAATAAGAATTCTCAGTTTATTCCAAAAAGAACTTTTAAAACTGAGTATATTTATCTCTTTGTTTAAACAGGAGAAAAGGCTTAAGTATGTTGCAATACACCAAACACTTCAGGGAAATGGAAAATACCTTGTCAGACGAGGGGACACAGGTAATTGTTTCCTCTGGTGAGCTGTAGCCCTTGAATGTTCATTTAAGTTATCATTAGGGTGAAACCTAGGTTTTATAGAATTGTAAATATCTTTGTATGTGTAACAAATCCAATCAAAAGAAACACTCCATCCATGTGTGTGTGTGTGAGATGAATTATACTGATGTCTGTTATAAATCCCTAACATAGCTCATGAGATCAATTAAGATGTTCAAGCAGCTACAAAAAGGATGATTGAGGCAAACGGTAACATCAGGATGACCATATGGTAAGGGGAAACTAGAACTGTTTGGATGTAAAATGAGAGCCATCGGAATTCCAGTTATAATCATACACTACACAGTGAGGAGATAGCAGGATGAGGCAGCCAAGAAAAACACTAGATGAAGAACAGTTTGGGCAGTGATAAAGACAAACAAGCTTGTGTTTCCAAGTCAATAAACAGGTGCTCAGAATGTAGGGTGACATCATCTGTGTTTGTTCTCTCTTCCTCCCCTGGACCAAGAGCCTCCTGGTTTTCTGCAAGGCCAGGTATTTGTCAAAGAAGTAGCACTTGGATTTTGTAAATCATGAAAAACATTTTGGGGCAGAGTTTAGCCATGGGGAAAATATTCCCAAAATGAGACCATGAAAGATTCTATTCTCTCTGTTTTTCCCAGGGACAAGCACATGAATTGTGGTGCTCTATAGAAGATCTAGGACAATTTCTTTCAAGGCTGCCCAGTGGGCTGTGCACTACAAGCCATCATTGCCACAGGGTACAATGGCCACAGGTAAGGCCATTGTAGCTTACCTAGAAATGCATTATCAGGTGATAACAGCCTTGACAGTTTATGTCACCCAGTAGTAAGGTCTAAAAGGTTTTCATTTTTCACATCTTCTTCAAACTGCAAACAGTGATAAGCAATTTAGCCTAACTTTTCACAACAGTTTTAAATCTATATTTACTAATGATTTCATCATCTGTTGAAAGGAATACACTTTGAAAATCTTCATCAACTATGAATATTGAAACATAAGAGCTTAGCCCAACCCTCTAGATAAAATATGTCTTTTGGAAAATCCACTAATCATTTTATTCACAAATAATGAATATATTCAAGCTGTCTGGAGCTAAATAGAAACCTCAAACTGGGAAACATTTCATGATCAACTAAGAAATAAATTGATCATCAAAAGATGCACAGGCAGACAATCACCATGTTTAATAGTGGGAGTTTTAAAGCAAGATCTGGAACTTACTCTATATGGGACACTAGGTAAGCAATCTCCCTTCATGTGGATGTTTATATCTTCAAAATATATATAATAATAGAATCTAGCTCATAGTTTGGTTGTGAGGATAAAATTATGTAAAACACAAATATTGCAGAAAATGTTCACTATAGTTATTGACATTCTGATGAAAAAAAAAATGTAAGAAAATAAAAAGGAGATTATTGTGTATGGCAAGTTGAAAAACACAGGAAAGTAGGTGGTTCTAAAGTACTAGTATTCCTAAGAATCACTCAAGGAGATTGTTAAAAACACTGAATTCTTGCCCTCAACTCCAGAGACATTTTGTTCTTGTTTTTTATGCAGCATCCACTGATAATTCTGATACAGGTGCTTCACCAATACAGTTTGAGAAACATTGAAATAAGGCATTTCTTGTCATATTTCTAACAAAGTAGTAACTATAACCTCTATGCCCAGTTTGGGAATACCCGTTTCTATCTGGTGGCATGTATGCTTTCTCTGGTGCTATTAAATACAAGCCACAGCTTACATTGATGTTTAAACTTCTAATTTTCTTCAAATAAATATCTGTGTATAATTGAAATTGCTTTGTGTCTTTTCTTAAGACGATTATGTATAATTGTACTATTCAAGTATCTTTTCCAGACACTGTCCCAGGGACTGTAGCTATGCTGATGAAGGCATATTGTCCCCTCTTCATAAGTAGTTTACAGGATATTGGGGAAAAAATGAGCAAGTGAAAAAATTACATATAGTATTTTAAGTTCTATAGAATTATAAGCACAGGATCATATCAAAACAAAAAGAGACCCACCTAATTAGGGAAAACTACGATGGTGACAGAGGCTGGAGTAAGTTGAGACCAGAAAAATTATAGAAATAAATAAAGCAGTATTTTTTTTTTGGGGGGGGGGGGGCGGTCCATATTTTAATTCAACAGATCTTTGATGAGTGTAATTTTTTCCACATTATTGTGATAAGTAAAAAGGGAAGTTGAAGAAAGTATGCTTCAGTCATTGTTCTCGGTGTGTTTACATTGTACTAAAATATTTAAATACATCACAAATAATTATTGCCGAAGAACATAACAAGTGTTATATTTAAAAAGAATGTTTCTCTAACAACAAGCAAAACAGAACCAAAGGTATGAATACAAGGAATAGGCCTGCAGTGGTCAGGAGGAAAGGGGTTGGGGGGAGGGGGGAGGCAGAGGCAAAGAAGGGGAGCAGCTTAGACAAGAACCTAGTATAAAGGAACCATGGACATGGACAACAGGTGGGATTGACTTTGGGGGGAAAGGGTGGGTGGGGAGGGGGACAGAGGGGAGCAAAAAAGGGATGCAT
>PVIW01017279.1:0-14474 GCA_004026585.1 Noctilio leporinus
TGTCATAGAGTTGTTTGTAGTAATTTCTTACAATCTTTTGTATTTCTGAGGTATCAGTTGTGATTTCCCCTCTTTCAGTTCTGATTCTGTTTATTTGGGTCCTCTCTCTCTTTTTCTTGATGAGTCTGGATAAGGACTTGTCAATTTTGTTTATTTTTCAAAGAACCAGCTCCTGGTCCTGTCGATTCTTCGAATTGTAGTTTGAATCTCTGAGTTATTTAGTTCTGCTCTGATCTTGATGATTTCCTTCCTTCTACTTGCTCTGGGCTTTGTTTGTTGTTGCTCCCCTAGTTCTTGCAGATTTGTGGTTAGATTGCTTTTATAAACTTCTTGTGACCTTTTTAGGAAGGCCTGTATTGCTATAAATTTCTCCCTGAGAACTGCCTTTGCTGTGTCCCACAGGTTTTGGGCTGTTGTGTGTTCATTGTCATTTGTTTCCAGGAACTTTTTGATTTCACCTTTGATCTCATTGTTGACCCATTCATTGCTTAAAAGCATGAAATTCAGTCTCCATGAGTTAGAGAATTTTTTGTTTTTTTCCCTTGAGATTCTTTTCTAGTTTCAAGCCATTGTGATCAGAGAAGATACTTTGTATAATTTCAATTTTCCTGTACTTGTGGAGGCTTGTCTTGTGACATACCATGTGCTCTATCTTAGAGAATGATCCATGTGCATTTGAAAAGAATGTGTATTTTACTTCTTTGGGGTCAAAGACTCTGTATACATCCGTTAGGTCCATTTCCTCTAGAGTGTTGTTCAATGCCACAACATCTCTGGGGATTTTTTGTTTGGAAGATCTGTCCATGATTGATAGTGGGGTATTAAAATCCCCTACTATTAGTGTGTTGCTGTCTATGTCTTTCTTAAAGTCTTCCAAGATTTTCCTTATATATTTCAGAGCTCCTATGTTGGGTGTGTATATGTTTATCAGAGTTATTTCTTCTTGATGGATTGTTCCCTTAAGTATTATGAAATGCCCATCTTTGTCCCTTTTTATGGCCTTCATTGTAAAATCTATTTTATCTGAAATCAGAATTGCTACTCCAGCTTTTTTTTCATGTCCATTTGCTTGATATATAGTTTTCCATCCCTTCACTCTCAATCTGTGTCGATCTTTTGTTCTGAGGTGGGTCTCTTGAAGACAGCATATATGTGGGTCATGTTGTCTTATCCATTCGGCTACCCTAAGTCTTTTGATTGGTGCATTTAATCCATTTACATTTAAGGTTATTATTGATTGATACTTATTCATTGCCATTTTCTCCCTTTGTGTCTGTATTCCTTTTTGGCTTTCTCTGTTTCTTCATTTTATTCGTTCACTTATTTTTATAGCAGACCCTTGAGCATTTCTTGCAATGCTGATTTGGTAGAGATGTGTTCTTTTAGTCTTTTTGTCTGGAAAGCTCCTTATTTTTCCTTCTATCTTGAATGAGAGCCTTGCTGGGTAGAGTATTCTTGGTTGCAGTCCTTTGTTTACCATGGCTTGAAATATTTTTTGCCATTCCCTTCTGGCTTGAATTGCTTCTGTTGAATGATCTTTTGATAGCCTTATTGGAGCCCCTTTGTATGTTTTTTGTCTTTTCTCTCTTGATGCTTTTAGGATTCTCTCTTTGTCTTTGAAATTAGCCATTTTAATAATAATGTGCCTTGGTGTTGATCTGTTTCGTTTGGTCCTCATTGGGACCCTCTGTGCTTCCTGAACTGTATTAATGTTTTCACTCATCATGTTAGGGAAATTTTCTATCATTTCTTTTTTGAACAGGTTTTCCATTCCTTGTTTCTCTTCTCCTTCTGGTATCCCTGTGATACAGATGTTGTTATGTTTCATGTTGTCCTGCAACTCTCTTAAACCCTCTTCAGTCTTATTCAGCCTTTTTTTCTTCTCTTGTACTATCTTGGAGTATTTGTCTACATTATCCTCCAACTCGCTGATCTGGTCCTCTGCTTCCTCTAGCCTACTGTTGATTCCTTCTACTGTATTCTTCAATTCAGAAATTGTATTCTTCATTTCCTCCTGGCACTTATTGATAGTTTCCATGTCCTTTTTCATGCTGTTGTAGTTCTCAGTAAGTTCTTTGTAACTTCCCTGGGGTTCTTTGTAATTCCCCTTGAGTTCTTTGTAATTTCCCTGGAGTTGTTTGTAGTTCTCCTGGAGTTGTTTACAGTTTTCTTTGATGTGGCTGAGCTCACTGAGCTTCTGTATCATTATTCTTTTGAATTCCTTATCTGATATTCCAGGTGCCTCTGTTTCATTTTGTTTTCTGTCTGGGGATTCTTCCTTTCCTTTTTGTGATGGACTGATTCTTTTTTCCCCCATTTTGGGAGTCTGTTTTTGCTTGCTCTTTATTTATTTATTTATTTTTGTTCTTTCCTTGGGTTAACCTGCTTTGCTTCCTTGCCTTAGTTGAGCCCCCTTCTGTGATAGGAGATTTGTGTCGTTCAGTGTTGCCGTCTCCCAGATTTTCTCCACTTGCTGTTCTTGGTGTGTCCTTTATTTGGGCTGTCTGGTTGTATTCTGGGCCTGTGGGCTTTTAGCAGAAACAAAAACAAAAACAAAAACAAAGACAAAAACAAATAAAACAAACCAAACCACACACACACACCAAAAAAAAAATTCAAAGGGAAAAAAGAAATAAAAATGATAATAGTAATAATAAGAAAGGGTTTAGATGGCTGTTCACCCTTAATAATCCCTGACTGGTCCAGATGGAGCCTGAACCTGAGGGCTTTTAGTTTTTAGCAAAGGAAAAAAAAAAAATAGAAAGAAAAAAAAAGGGAGAAAGTCAGAAGGGAAAGAGAAATCAATATTAATAAAGAAAAGGTTTAGGTGTCTGTTCACCCTTTATGGTCTCTGTTTGGTTCAGGTGGAGCCAGGACCAGTGGGTTTTATCTGGGAGAAAAGAAAGGAGAAAGAAAGACAGAAAGAAAAAATAAAAATAAAGGTGGGGGAGAGAAAGTCACAAGACAAAGAGAAATCAATATTAATAAAGAAAGGTTTTAGTTGTGTGTTCCTCCTTTATGATTTCTGATTGGTCCAGGTGGAGCCAGAACCTGTGGGCTTTACCAGGAAGAAAAGGAGAAAAATAAATTAAAAAAAAAAAATTAAGAAAAAAAAAAAGGAGGAAGAAAGAAAAGAATAAAGAAAGGATTTGGGAAGGCTAGGGAAGAAAGGAATACTTTGAGGACTGGGAATGTGTTATAGCCACAGAGTGAGTAGACTTTTATTCGAGAGTAGGGGGAGGGTCTTGGGTACTTAGGTGGATTGAGGTATGGTGGGGATTAAGAATATGTAAGAAGTTTCTTTTGCAAAGGATATGTTGGGGATTAACAGTTCATATTGCTCTCAGTATAACTCAGGTGCTTGAGATTGGCAGCAATCCCTTTCCTGAGGCTGCCTCTTTTTCTTGGTCAGGACTTTATAGTCTATAGTCTATATTCTAGCCGGCCTTGGCGCATGGCAGGGCCTCTGATTGTCACAGTAGGGCTGATTCTGAGTGTCGGCCCCCAGGTATGCTGGTCCTTCCACAGCCTGGCTGGGTTTTAGGGCTGCAGATGTTCTGGAGCCGGCAGGCAGCCCCCTCCCACTCCTGGCGGAGGTTCCTCCCCAGGATGAGCACCCAGCACTTCTGCAGGGCAGCCCACAACTTTGCTGGTCCCTGTGAGGACTGGCCCCGCCTCTTCAGTTCCGGGTGGAGGCCACCCCTGTCTGTCAACACTGTCCAGGTACGCCTACACTGTCCTGCCCTTCCGGGGCAGACACCACTCCTCCAAGCCAACCAGCTCTCCGAGGAGCCCTTTACGAGGCCTCTGTGATGAGCCCCTCCCAGGCGTGGGCGGTGCAGCCTTTGTTTCAGGCAATGGTGGGTCAGTTGCCCCCGCTGCTAGTTCCCGGCTTGCCTGTTCTCCTGCTCGCCGTTTGGAGTTTTGGTGGAGCCTGGGGGCCTGTGTAGTTGTGCAGGGCTGGGCCTCCCCCCTTGCAGGGGCTTCTAGCTGCTGTTTCCCCAGTGGCCCAGCAGCACCGTTTTTGGTCCTCCCGCCGCCCCGCCAGTGCACTTCCTGCTCCTCTGCCCTGGCTTCCCGCAGGACTCTTCTCCTCCTCCTCTAGCCCCGTGAGGAGCTTCCTCTCCCTGTTGCTGGATTGAGTCTCTCACACAGTCCCTCCCCTGCAAGAGTTCAATTCCTTGTTCCCTACAGTGTTTGCCCTCGCTGCCGGCACTTCACTGTTGAGAGTTCCAGTTGCCAGGGAGCCTGGAGCTGGCCTCAGTCAAACGCACCCCTCTGGGCAGAGCCGCCACTGCCCAGAGCCGATCTCGGCCCACAGGCCAGTTGGTCGGAATGCCTCACCTACTGTCCTGCTGGCCTCTTCTGCCTCTGGGCTGTGCTCCCCTGTGTCCAGATGCTGCCTGTTCCAATTCCTAGGGTCCTGAAGATGTCTCACGCTTCCTATCTTGTCCTCTAGCTGCTTTGGTACTCGAGAATACCATCAGTACTGCTCTCTACTCTGTTGTCATCCTCCCCTATCGAGAGCCTCAGTTCTTAATTGGCTATTAACTGGAGGTATACCTCAATTCCTTTTCACATAGGTCTCACAATAGTACAGCTCACAACCTGGCAACTGCCTTGCTTTCCAGTAAACCAGCTACAGAGAAAAGCAATATGAAATTCACAGTCTTTTGTAACATAAAACTGAAAGTGAATTTCCCTCATTTTTGCTGTGTTCCATACATCAGATGATGGTTACTAGGTACAGGCCACAGTCAAGGGGAAGAAACTAAGCTAGCTCATGAATCCCAGGAGTTGGAAACCACTGGGAGCCATCTTGAGGCTCCTTCCACATTTCAGAACACGTAATAATCACCTAAAAAGATAGCACAGCTGAAAGGAAGACTGATAATATGTGCTATTTTAGCATTACTCATTACTAGCTTAGGGAGTTTGCACTGAAAATTTAGTCCTGCAGTATTGAGAAGTAAAAACACTGACATAATGAATTGAGCATTCATTATGATCCCCTATTTATACTAAGAAGTTTTAATCCTCACAACCTTCTTGAAATATTACTTCCTCCATATTATGAATAAGAATGTTGAGGCTCTAAGTAATGTGATAATAAGCCCAAAAAGCAATGACACACAAGTGTGGATTATTATTTAGCTCCACTACTTTTGCATGATTACAATTATTTTCTTCCATCTTTAATTATAGACAGGATCTCAAGGTTAGAATAGTCAAACATACAGTGTCTATCTTCTGTTCCTCACTGCTACACTTCCAGATGCTTTTGCACTAAAATTCAAGATCTGCTGATGTCAGCACATTGCTGTAGTAAACTGTTCTCAGGTGAATATATTAGCACACTTCTCCCTCTACTTATTTGTATGCAAAATTTATTCTGTTTTCTAGCCCCACTTATGCTGATGTGATTGAAGCTGTTCACCAGAGGCACCTTTATAATGGTGCCATATGTTCTCTTTCTGCCTGCAGTTCTTCCCCTATAGAAATGAATATATTACTGACCTGACCCTCTAAGCAAATACTTTCTGTCTGGTATATTTCTAATTTTTTTTCACAAACACCCAAAGTATGAATTTCATGTACAATAATATATTTTGGGGCATTATGTGAATCCTCACAGGTGAAGCATATTTCTAGTAAAAAAAATAAAGAAAAGAACACTCTCAACAAAACTACTAATAAATTGGGGATGAGTTGTCTTGGCAACAAATCCCTATATTAGTAAATGAAGTACACTCTTTGCTGATGGTTGCTTCTTTACAAAATCCAAACAATTAAATGGATTAATAAAGGGCTTAATGGTAGATATTTGATTAATCACAACCTCATGAGTAATATTTTAGTATCTGGGAGTAGGTCTTTGGTGGAAATAAGTTTGATCATTGGAGGCCTAATAATATTAGAGTGGGTGGTAGCAAAAGAAGTTACTTTGGCTTTTGAACAGTTTTCTTAACATTTCCAAAATGTATATTACTCAACTGTATGTTATTATGAATATTTTTATGATAATTAAATAGTAATGTATACAGGGTACTCATCAAAGTGTGATGTCTATGTTTTATTTGAAAACTTTATTATTATTGTTATTAAAGTTGATTATCATCTCCTCTTTATATTTTTGTTATTTTCTTCACACCACTGCTTAGCACAGATACTTTATATATTCATCTTTCATTCAATAAATGCTTATGCAAAACTTGGTAGCTGAGAGGCACTCAGCCAGGCATCACTGATGTTAAATACTTCAAATACCTTACCACCATGAAGTTCTTAGGTGAGTAGAAGAAACAGATTTGCAAATAAATGATAGCAGTAAAAAAAGTCCCAATTCTCTTCAAGAAAAATTGGTATACTGAATGTTAACCCTTGAATATAACTATCAACAATTTTATAGAGGACAATGCAACAAATTGAAAATGGTTTCAATTGTATGACAATGTCTAAGGGTACCAATTAAAAGACATTATCATTGTATAAAAACAAACAATATTAACTATATGCTATCTATAAGAAATAAACCATTATAAAAACTCAGATAAAGGAAAAGGAAAAAAGAAAAATAATAAAAATACCATGTTAATACTAACTAAAAGAAAGTTTGAGTAGATATATTAATTTTATATGATGTATGTGACAGAACAAAATTGTTTATAAAGAGTAAAGGGATAGATTATGTAATAATAAATAAATAAGTTATTTCTTCTTAAAGACATAAAACTAAATGTATATGCATCTCAAAATAGAGTATCAAAATACATTATGCAAAAAACTTATAGAAGTAAAAGGAGAAATAAGTAAATGCACCATTGTTGTTGGAGACTTCAACACACCTCTCTCAGTAATTGACAGATTAAACAGGCAGAAAATCAGTAAAATGACTTTCATGACCTGATCAACACTACTAATTAACTAAATTAACATCTATAGAACACTACATACTATCAGCATACTAATACTCTCTTTGAGTTTACATGGAGCATTCATCAAGATAGACCATATTCTGAGATATAAAACATGTTTTAACATATGCATAATAAGGAAATAATACTAAGTGTGTCTTCAGACCACAGTGTAATTAACCAAGAAATTACTAACAGAAATATAGCTGGAAAATCACCAAATATTTGGAAATTAGACTCTAATCCATTGGACAAAAAAAGAGTCTCAGGAAAAATTCAATGACCCACTGTGGGACTTGGCTTCCAATTTCTACAACTCTTGACTCTTCAGAGTTACTAGTTCTGTTTCTGAGAGAGAGTACATTTATGCAAAGGAACATAACTAGTCTCATAAACTTATAAAGGGCAAATTACACAGCACTTTGAACTCCTTTTGTACAGGGAAAAGAAGAGCCAGTCTCCCTCATGATAAGGCAATTGACTCTGATTACCTGGAGGGGATAGGGCTGCTGCTACACAAGAAGAGAAGTTGGGAGTATATGTGGAACTCTGGAATTCCACTTGAGTGTCCTTTAAAATCTGTTGCTCATATGTGAAATGAACTAGTGTTGAAACACTTACTAGCTGAGCAGGAAATTGTTACCAGGGACTCAAAATGTCCCCAAATTGGGTATGGGTTACACTACTAGGCAAGACTCCAAGACCAACAGAGGCAACATGTGAGTTAAGGGACAATTTAGAGTGGAGTGTAGGAAGGGAATTAATGAGGAGCAGACAAGTCTCAACTCAGTGTTGGAACGTAGTTCATCCCCTACCTTTCTCTTTAAAATCATACTCAGAAATAAAAGCCCACTGAAATGCTTGAGAATCTGATCCCCAAAAAATGTTCAAAGATATGGATCCACATAGTATGAAGGCAAATAGCAGAAGTCAAGGGTTTCTTGTATTCAACTCTTACCAGAGGAAGGACCTGCAGTTAAACTATGATAACCTCACTCATCATTAAATCTGTGGCCACATTCTCCTTAGGCACCCCGTAAGAAATTAACTGGAAAAAAGTATGAGAACTTGTTCCTTAAGGGACTGTCTGAGGTACAACAAATACATGCAGATAGCATTTGTTTAGTTTTTCTTGGTCTATTCATTAACCATAGCTAGGATACGTTTAATAATATGATTGGTGGTTTTAAATATTTTGCTAATTCTATGATCTCATTTAGGAGTAGCTAGGTCCTGTATACTACAGAAAAGCCTCCAGAGTTAAGTTTAGTTGCTTAATCTTACATAGGACTTTTCTACTGTATGATGAAGTGCTCCCCACATATGCATACTTTCTTTTCTACATTTTTTTTTTTAACAATTATCAGATCCATATGGTATTTGGAAAGCAGCCAATTCCCAAATGTGCTTTCTCCAACTGTCTTTTACCAATAAACAAATCTCTTAAAAACCTCTTACACTCAACTCTATCCCATAATATTCTTCCCAGGGGACATGAACTGGCACAACATTTAATATATGTTAAGAATATAAATAATTATATTATTTATAATATAATTGTTATAATAATATTATAATATGGCTGGTGGCACAGTGGATAAGGTGCCAACCTTCGAACCCAAAGGTCACTTGGGTTTGAGTCCCAGCCAGGGCACATAATCAGGTTGCAAGCCAGCCAGGTCCAGAGCTGGAGGCAGGTAAAAGGCAACCATTCATTGATGTCTCTCTCCCTCTCTACATCTCTCCCTTCCTTTCTCTCTCAAAATAATAAAATCATATATATATATATGAAATAGCAATAAATGCAGGACCAAGATGGTGGAAGAGTAGGAGTAAGTGGAGCTACACCAATCCCCTTCCAGGACCAATCTGGAATTACAACTTAACTGGGAAAAAATTATCTGGGATAACCAACAGAACACTAGCTGGAAAGAAGCCTTATAACCATGGACAGAACAGAAAAGGACACTTTACCACAATGTGACTGGCAGGAATTGTGGAGACACAAGAGGGCTGGCTGGGCTCCCACTGGTGGCAGCAGCTGAAAGGATGGAGCCAGTCACCCCTCCAGAGAAGGGTGGGTTCTAAACCCCCATCTGGGCTTCCCAGCCTATAGCAACAGAGCTTAGAGCAAAAGAGCATCCAGCTGTGAAAAACAAAAGCATCAGGGTTTGCTAGCCTGGGAGCACTAAGTACAGAGAATTACTAAAGTGACCACAAGTGAAAATACATTAGCACCCACTTACCCTGGCCTCCTGCAGAGGGAGGGCAGAGTAGGCTAGAGATGCTTAAGGAGAGTTTGGAGCTATGGTTTGGAGGAGAGACAAGAGAGAGCAGTTGACAAAGTCCCAGTGCTGTTTCGTCCAAAACACCACAGGTAGACAATGCTACTGCAACTGGCTTCCAGTTGATGGGACTTAATAGCCCCACCACTGGAATAAGACTGCCCCACCCAGCATTGCTTGAGCCTGGTGGCTAATCACAGATTCATTAATTTACAACTGCTCTCCCCTGTCCTACCCTCCCATTCCCCCACCCAAAGTCACTTGCCCGAGTTGCCTACATCCATAGGTCATCCATACCAGCTCTTTAACTAAACTTTTCCCATCTTTACCTCTTTCTCCTCCTCCCCGCCCTCCCCAACTCCCATCTGCACACTGAAAGTCTGTTTCTTGTTTTCATGACTCTGGTTCTATTTTGCTTGTTTGTTTTGTTCATTAGTCTCTTGTACTGGGTGAGATGATATGGTATGTAATTTTCACTGACTGGTTTATTTCACTAAGCATAATACTCTCCAGTTCCATCGTGTTGTTGCAAAAGATTAGAGTGTCTTCTTTCTTTCTGCTGTGTAGTATTCCATTATGTTAATGTTCCAAAGTTGTTGGATCCAGTCATCCACTGATGGGCACTTAGGCTGTTTCTAGCCATTGGCTATTGTAAATAGTGTTGCTATGAACATAGGTGTGCATATGTTTTTCTGAACTGGTGTTTCAGGGTTCTTCAGGTATAATCCTAGCAGTGGAATTGCTGGGTCAAAAGGCAGCTACATTTTTAGTTTTTTGAGGAAACGCCATACTGTTTTCCATAGTGGCTGTACCAGTCTGCATTCCACCAACAATGCACCGGTTCCCTTTTCTCCACATCCTGGCCAGCACTGGTTGTTTGTTGATTTGTTAATGATGGCCATTCTGACAGGTGTGAGGTGGTACCTCATTGTGGTTTTGATTTGTATCTCCCTGATGGCTATTGATGTTGAGCATTCTTTAATGTGCCCATGGGCCCTTCATATGAACTCCTGAGAGATGAATCTGTTCAGGTCCTTTGCCTATTTTCAATTGGGCTGTCTGTCTCCCTGGTGTTGAGCCATGTAAGTCCTTTATATATTTTGGATATCAAACCCTTGTCTGATGGGTGGGGGGACAGAGGGGAGCAAAAAGGGGATGGATGTAATACAACAACAATAAAATTAAAAACAAAAACAAAACAACCCTTGTCTGAGGTATAATTAGCAAATATGTTTTTCCATACATTAGGTTTCCTTTTAATTTTGCTGATTTTTTCTCTAGCTGAACAGAAACTTTTCAGTTTGATGTAATCCCATGTATTTATCTTTTACATTATTACCCTTGCCTTTAGAGAAGTATCAGTGAAAATATCGCTGCATGGGATATCTGTAATTTTACTGCCAATATTTCCTTCTAGGACTTTCATGGTGGCATGGCTTATGTTTAAGTCCTTATCCATCTTGAGTTTATTCTGGTTTATGGTGTAAGTTGGTGGTCTGGGTGTATTTTTTCGTATGTCCCTGTCCAGTTCTCTTAACACCACTTGTTGAAGAAGTAATTTTCTCTTAATTTTATTCTCCTTTCCCCTTTGTCAAATATTAATTGACCATAGAGTCCTGAGTTTATTTCTGGGCTCTCTATTATGTTCCATTGATTTATATGTCTATTCTTATGCCAGTACCAGACTCTTTTGATTACAATAAACCTTATAATATAGTTTGATTTCTGGTATTGTGTTTCCTTCTACCTTCTTCTCCTTTCTCAAGATTGCTGTGGCTATTTGTGGGTATTTTTGGCTCCATATACATTTTTGAAGTATTTTTTCTATATCTGTGAAATATGTCATTGGTATTTTAGTAGGGATTGCATTCAATCTATAGATCACTTTGGGTAGTATGGATATTTTAATGATGTTAATTATTCCAATCCATGATTGTGGCATGTTCTTCCTTAATTTCTTTCTTCAGTGTTCTATAGTTTTCTCAGTATAGGTCTGTTAGCTCCTTAGTTAATTTTATTTCTAAATGATTTTTTTTTTTTTTTTGCTATAGTAAATAGGATTTGTTTTCAAGCTTCTATCTCTGATGTTTCATTGATTTTATACGAAAATGTCTTTGATTTTTGAATAATGGCTTTATATCTAGCTATTTTGCTAAATTTGCTTATTAGGTCGAGTAAATTTTTGGTAGAATATATTGGGCTTTGTGTGTACACTGCCATGTCATCTGCAAATAATGACAGTTTTACTTCCTCCTTTCTAATAGGGTGCTTTGACTAATTTTTCTAGTCTGATTGCTATGGCTAGAATGTGCAAAATGATGTTGAATATAAGTGGAGAGAGTGGACAGCAATGTCTTGTTCCTAACTTTAGGGAGAAAGTTTTAATTTTTGTTCATTGAATATGATGTTGGCTACAGGTTTCTCATATGTGACCTTCATTATGTTGAGGTATGATTCCTCTATTTCCATCCTCCTGAGCATTTTTGTTATGAATGGATGTTGATATTGTATTTTATCAAATACTTTTTCAACATCTATTGATATGATCATATGTTTTTTGTCTTTCATTTGGTTTATGCGGTATATTATGTTTATTGATTTGCAAATGTTGTACCATCTTTGCATCCCTGGGATGATATCCACTTGATCATGGTTTATGATCTTTTTAATGTATTGATGGATCCAGTTGGCCAATATTTTGTTGAAAATATTTGTATCTATGTTCATCAGAGCTATTGGCATATAGTTTTTTTTTCTTAGTTGTGTCTTGACCCGGTTTTGGGAATAGAATAATACTCATAGAAAGAGTTTGAGAGTCTTCCCTCTTCTTGGATTTTTTGTAATGGGTTGAGAATGATAGGAGTTAGCTCTCTAAATGCTTGGTAAAATTTACCTGTGTAGCCCTCTCGTCCAGGACTCTTGTGTGCTGGGAGTTTTTCATTACTGCTTCAACTTCACTGGTTGTTATCAGCCTATTCAGGCTTCCTGATTTCTGGATTCAGTTTTAGTAGATATTACATTTCCATAAATTTGTCCATTTCACCCAGGTTGTCAAATTTCTTATCATATAGCTGCGGTAATTTCTTACAATCAATTGTGTTCCTATGGTATCGGTTGTAATTTCTTCTCTAATTTCTTATTTTATTTAGGACCTCTCCCTGTTTTTCTTTATGAGTCTGGTTAAAGGCTTGTCAATTGTTTAAATTCTTTTTGAAGAACCTGCTCCTGGATTATTGATTTTTTGAATTATAGTTTTAGTCTCTACGTCATTTAATTCTGCTCTGATCTTATTTCCTTCCTTCTACTTGCTCTGGGCTTTGTATGTTGTTGCTCATTTAGTTCTTGTAGCTTTAGGGTTAGGTTCTTTGTATGAGCTTCTTCTAACCAGTTTAGATTGGCCTGTATTGCTATAAACTTTCTTCTGAGGACTGACTTCACTGTCCTCATACATTTTGGGCTGTTGTGCATTCATTTTTATTTATTTTCAGAAACTTTGATTTCTTCTTTAATCTAACTGTTAACTCATTCATTACTTAATAGCATGTTATTCAGCTTCCATGAGTTATAACTTTTTTTTTCTTTCTTTCTTCAGGTTGGTTTCCAGTTTCAATCCATTGAGAAGATGCTTGGTATGGTTTCTATTTTCTTGAGTTTATGGAGGTTTGTCTTGTGTTCTATCAGGTGGTCTATCTTTCAGAATGTTCCATGTGCATTTAAAAAGAATGTATTTTCCTTCTTTGGGGGTGAAAAGTTTTGTATATATCAGTTAATTCCATTTCATCTAGAGTGTTTTTAATGCCATCATATTTTTGGTGTTTCTTTCCTTGGAAAATCTGTCCATTATTGACAATAGGGTGCTAAATTTTCCTACTATGAGTGATTTGTTGTCTTTGTCTTTATAGAAGTCCTCCAAGATTTTTTTTTTTTTTTTTAATTTGGATGCTACTATTTTTATTGCATGTTTGTTGCCAAGGGTTATATTTTCTTAATGGATTGTTTTCTTAAATATTATGAAATGTCTTTTTCCCTTTTTATGGAATTTGTTCTAAAATCAATTTTTCTAATATAAGTATTACTACCCCATATTTTTGTGTCATTTTGCTTGAAATATATTTTCCTTCCTTTCACTTTCAGTCTGTGTAGATCTGTTGGTTTGAGATAGGTGTCTTATAGACAGCTCATGTGTGGGTCCTGTTTTCTTATCCATTCAGGAGACTTATTTTTATTTATTTATTTATTTTTGATTGGAACATTTAATTCATTTACACTTAATATCATTATTTGTAGGTACTCATTCATTGTGACTGTTTTCCTTTGTGCCTGTATTCATCTCAATCTCTTTTTCTTCATCTTCTTATGCATATCTTTAGCATATCTTGCAATGCTAGCTTGTTGAAGATGTATTATTTTAGTTTTCTTTTGTCTTGGAAATTTCTTATTTCACCTTCCATTTTGAGTGAGAGCCTTGCTGAGTAAAATCGTCTTGGTTGTAGGCCCTTGGTTTTTGTTGCTTGGAATATATTTTTGTCATTTCTTTCTGGCTTGTGTTTCTGTTGAGAAATTTGTTGATAGACTTATCAGAGCTCTCTTGTGTTATTAGCACTTTTTCTCTTGCTGCCTTTAAGATTTTCTGTCTTTGAATGTTGTCATTTTAATTTTGATGATTCTTGGTGTGGACTTCTTTGGGTTCATATTAATTGGGACCCTCTGTGCTGGACTTGCATAGCTTTTTCTCTCACCAAGTTCAAGATGTTTTTTTTCTCATTCCCTTTTCAAGCAGGTTTTCTATCATCCCTTGATCCTCTTCTCTTTCTGGTGTCCCTATAATATGAATATTATTTTGTTTCATGTTGCCTGAAGCTCTCTTTAAACCTCTTCATTCTTTATCAGTATTTTCTCATTTTTTTTAAGACTGCCTGGGATTTTTTTCCTACATTGTTCTGCAGTTGCTAATCTGTTCCTCTGCTTCTTCTAGCCTGCTTTTGATTCCTTCTACTGTGTTTTTTAATTCATAAATTGTATTATTTATTTCCTTCTGGTTCTTATTAATAGTTTATATGCAATTTTTAGTGCTGGTATAAGTCTCAGTAAGTTTCTTGTAGCTTCCCTGGAGTTCTTCAAATTTCTTCCCATAGAGATATTTATACTCTTTTTTTTTTTTTTTTTTTTTTTTTTTTTTTTTTTTTTTTTTTTTTTTTTTTTTTTTTTTTTTTTTTTTTTTTTTTTTTTTTTTTTTTTTTTTTTTTTTTTTTTTTTTTTTTTTTTTTTTTTTTTT
>PVIW01017280.1:0-14472 GCA_004026585.1 Noctilio leporinus
AAAAAAAAAAAAAAAAAAAAAAAAAAAACAAAACTAAAAGAATACATCTCTACCAAACCAGCATTGCAAGAAATGTTAAAGGATCTACTTTAAAAATAAATAAATAAATAAAAATGAAGAAATAGAGAAAGCCAAAAAGGAATACAGATACAAAGGGAGAAAATGGCAATGAATAAGTATCAATCAATAATCACCTTAAATGTAAATGGATTAAATGCACCAATCAAAAGACATAGGGTAGCGAAATGGATAAGACAACATGACCCACATATATACTGTCTTCAAGAGACCCACCTCAGAACAAAAGATTGACACAGATTGAGAGTGAAGGGATGGAAAACTATATATCAAGCAAATGGTCACGGAAAAAGAGCTGGAGTAGCAATACTGATTTAAGACAAAATAGATTTTGCAATGAAGGCCATAAAAAGGTATAAAGAAGGATATTTCATAATACTTAAGGGAACAATCCATCAAGAAGAAATAACTCTGGTAAACATATACGCACCCAACATAGGAGCTCCAAAATATGTAAGGAAAATCTTGGAGGAATTAAGAAAGATATAGACAGCAACACACTAATACGAGGGGATTTTAATGCCCCACTATCAACAATAGACAGAGCTTCCAAACAAAATCGCTAATGATATTGTGGCATGCAACAACACTATAGAGGAAATGGACCTAACTGATGTATACAGTCTTTTATGCCAAAGAAACAAAATACACATTCTTTTCAAATGCACATGGATCATTCTCTAAGATAGACTACAGGGTATGTCACAAGACAAGACTCCACAAATACAGGAAAATTGAAATCCTACAAAGCATCTTCTCAGATCATAATGGCATGAAACTAGAAACCAATCTCAAGGGAAAAAAACAAAAATTCTCCAACTCATGCAGACTTAATACCATGCTTTTAAGCAATGAATGGGTTAACAATGAGATCAAAGATGAAATCAAAAAGTTCCTGGAAACAAATGACAATGAACACACAACAGCCCAAAACCTATGGGATACAGCAAAGGCAGTGCTCAGAGGGAAATTTATAGCAATACAGGCCTTCCAAAAAAGGTCACAAGAGGTTTATAAAAACAACCTAACCATAAAGCTGCAAGAACTAGAGGAGCAACAACAAACAAAGCCCAGAGCAAGTAGAAGGAAGGAAATCATCAAGATCACAGCAGAACTAAATAACTCAGAGATTCAAAGTAAAATTCGAAGAATCAACAGGTCCAGGAGCTGGTTCTTTGAAAAAATAAACAAAATTGACAAGTCTTTATCCAAACTCATCAAGAAAAAGAGAGAGAGGACCCAAATAAACAGAATCAGAAATGACAGGAGAAATCACAACTGATATCTCAGAAATACAAAAGATCGTAAGAAATTACTATAAACAGCTATATGACAAAAAAAAAATATGACAACCTGGATGAAATGGACACATTTCTGGAAATGTATAATCTACCAAAACTGAATCAGAAGAAGCAGAAAGCCTAAATAGGCCAATAACAACTGGTGAAATTAAAGAAGTAATCCAAAATCTCCCAAAGCACAAGAGCCCTGGACTGGATGGCCACATAGGTTAATTCTACAAAACATTTAAAGAAGATCTAACTTCTATCCTTCTCAACCTATACCAAAAAATTCAGGAAGAGGGAAGACTCCCAAACTCTTTCCATGAGGCCAATATTTTTCTAATCCCAGAACCAGGTCAAGACATAACTATAAAAGAAAACTATAGGCCAATATCACTGATGAACATAGATGCAAATATTGTCAACAAAATATTGGCCAACTGCATCCAGCAGTATATTACAAACATCATACACCATGATCAAATGGGGTTTCACCCAAGGATGCAAGGATGATACACCATTTGTAAAACAATAAAAGTAATACACCACACCAACAAAATGAAAGACAAACACCATATGATCATATCAATAGATGCTGAAAAAGCATTTGATAAACTACAGCAACCATTGATGATAAAAAACCTCAGCAAAATGGGAATAGAGGAAGCATACCTCAACATCATAAAAGCCATATATGAGAAACCTGAAGCCAACATTATACTTAATAAACATACACACAAAAAAGCTTTCCCCCTAAGATCAGGAATGAGACAAGGCTGTCCACTTTCTCCACTTCTATTAAACAATGTCTTGGATGTTCTAGCCATAGCCATCAGAGAAGACAAAGGAATCCATGGTATCCAAATTGGAAAAAAGGAAGTCAAAGTGTCATTATTTACAGATGACATGAGAGTGTATATACAAAATCTAATAGACTCCACCAAAAACTTACATGACCTAATAAGCAAATTTAGCAAAATAGCTGGATATAAAGTCAATATCCAGAAATCAAAACCATTTTGTATACCAATAATGAAACATCAGAGATAGAAGTGAGAAAACAAATTCCATTTACCATAGCAACAAGAAAAATAAAGTACCTAGGAATAAACTTAACTAAGGAAGTAAAAGACCTGTACTCAGAAAACTACAGAACAATGAAGAAAGAAATCAAGGAAGATACAAATAAATGGAAGCATATACTATGTTCATGGATGGAAATAATTAACATCATTAAAATGACCAAACTATCCAAAGCAATCTATAGATTCAATGCAATCCCAATTCAAATACCAATGACAGACTTCACAGAAATAGAAAAAAGACTTCAAAAAGTTATATGGAGCCAAAAATGCCCATGAATAGCCACAGCCATTTTGAGAAAGAAGAACAAGGTAGGAGGAATCACAATACCAGACATCAAACAATACTACAAGGCTACTGCCATGAAAACTGTCTGTTACTGGAATAAGAATAGACATATAGATCAATGGAACAGAAAAGAGATTCCAGAAATTAACCCAGGACTCTATGGTCAAATAATATTCAACAAAGAGGGAAGGGACATAAAATGGAGTAAAAACAGTCTCTTCAACAATTGGTGTTGAGAGAACTGGACAGCAACATGCAAAAAGATAAAACTAGACCAACAACTTACACCATACACCAGAAAAAACTCAAGATGGATACAGAATATAAACATAAGGAGTGCCACCATACAGGTCCTGGAGAAAAGTATAGGCAGTAAACTTTTTGATATCCTCTGCAGAAATATGTTTACTGATACTTCACCAAGGGCAAAAGAAATAAAAGAGCAAATCAACAAATGGGACTATGTCAAATTGAAAAGTTTCTGTTCAGCAAAAGAAAATACCAGAAAAATTCAAAGGGAATCAACTGTATGGGAAAACATATTTGCCAATGATAACTCAGACAAGGGGCTGATCTCCAAAATATATAAAGAACTAATGCAACTCAACACCAACAGCCCAATTAAAAAATAGGCAGAAGACCTGAACAGACAACTCACTGAGGAAGATATACAAAGGGCCCAAAGGCATATGAATGAATGCTCAACATCACTAACCATCAGAGAGATGCAAATTAAAACCACAATACGGCACCACCTTACACCTGTTAGAATGGCAATAATCAACAAATCAACAAAGAACAAGTGTTGGTCAGGATGTTGGGAAAAGGGATCCCTGGTGTACTGTTGGTAGGAATGTAGGCTGGTGCAGCTACTATGGAAAACAATATGGAGTTTCCTTAAAAACCTAAAAATGGAACTGTCTTTTGATCCAGCAATTTCACTGCTAGGACTATACTTAAAGAATCTTGAAACACCAATTCATAAGAACCTATGTACCCCTATGTTCATAACAGCACTATTTACAATAGCTGAGTGCTGGAAACAGCCTAAGTGCCCATCAGTGGATGAATGGGTCAAAAAACTTTGGTACATTTACATAATGGAATATTACTTAGAAGAAAGAAAGAAGGAACTCCCACCCTTTGCAACAACATGGATGGAATTAGAAACTATTATGCTTAGTGAAATAAGCTGGTCAGTGAAAGAGAAATACCATATGATTTCACCCATTTCAGGACATTAATGAACAAAACAAACAAGCAAAATAGAACCAGATGCATAAATTAAGTGAATAGACTTTCAGTGGGTGGAGGAAAAGGGGTGTGTGGGGTGGAGGAAGAGGCAAAGAAGAGGAGAAGTTTAGTTAAGAACCTAGCATGGAAGAATCATGGACATGGAGAAGAAGTGGGATTCACTTTGTGAGGGAGTGGATGGGTGGGAAAGGGGACATTAGGAAGTAAAAAGTGGATGGATGTAATAGAACAACAATAAAATTAAAATTTTAAGAAATGTTAGAAGGTTACACATACTACCTAACCATAAAACTACAGGAACTAGAGGAGCAACAACAAACAAAGCCCAGAGCAAGGAGAAGGAAATAATCAAGATCAAGGAAAATTAAGTGACATAGAGACTAAAAGTACAATTAAAAAAGGTCAATAAATCCAGGAGTTGGTGTTTTGAAAAGATAAACAAAATCAACAAGCTTTTAACTAGTCTCATCAAGAAAATGTGAGAGAGGACCCAAATAAACAAAATCAGAAATGACAGAGGAGAAATGACAACTGATACCACAGAAATACAAATGATTGTAAGCAGTTATTATGAACAGCTATATAACAAAAAAGAAAAAAAAGAAATTTACAACCTGACAAGTTTCTGGGAACACATATACTTCCAAAACTGAATCAATAATAAGCTGAGAAGAACCAAGTAAGTGGAGCTATACCAATCATCTCCCAACACCAAACTGTAATTACAACTTCATTGGGGAGAAATCATCTATAATAACCAACAGACCACCACCTGGAGAGAAGTCTTATAACTACGGACAGAATGGAAGAGCTGATTCATCGCAAAGTGACTGGTAGGAGATGCAGAGAAGTGAGAGGGCTGATGGGGCTCCCATGGATGGCAGCTGAAGCAAGAGCAAAACATCTCAGCACCTGGGGGGGTCCCACCTGAGAAGGGTGAGATCTAAACCCCCAAAAGGGCTCCCCAGCCTACAGCAACAATCCTGAGAGTAAACAGTACCCAGCTGTGAAAAGCAGAAAGTTGCCAGGTTTAGCCAGCTTGAGAGAGAGACTGAATTCTTAAAGGGACCACACACAAAAAATACACCTACCCTGGCCTCTAGCAGAGAAGGGCAGAGTGGACGAGAGAAGCTTGGGAAAAGTTTGGGGCAGTGGCTTTTGGGGGAGAGCTGAGGGAACAGCTTGTGAGCCCAGTGCTGACCCATCCCCCATACAGCCAGCAGACCACTCTTCTCCAAAGGGCAGGAGCCTGAGGGGAAGCCACAGCCCCAAACATAAGAATTAATCCACCCCACCCAGCAGTGCCTACACCTGACATCAGATCGCAGACTGATTGGATTAACAACTAAAGGAGACCAACAAAGACATTGGATCTCTGGTAGTCTCCAACTGGCTGGCTGACTACACAAGCTAATGTCACCAAGCACAGGTCCAGGAAGTAAAAATAAGTGCACCTCTACACCACAGAAGGTCACACCACTAAGACAGTAAGTCAAAGCAGACCAATCCAAGAAGCAGAAACAAACAAGAGTCACCTAAAATGGGGAGACAAAGAAATAAACCCTCAGCAAATGGAATGGGGGAATCCCTAGGAAAGGTGCAAAATGAAATAGAGGCAAGCACACTATCAGACACGGAATTCAAAATAATGATGATAGAGAAGCTCAATGAGCTCAGCAAGTTCAAAGAAAACTACTCCAGGGGAACTGTGAAGAACTCCAGGGAAGCTACAAGGAACTTAGTGAGAACTACACAATCATTAAAAAGGACATAGAAATGATCAATAAGAGCCAGGAGGAAATGAAGAATGCTATTTCTGAATTGAAGAACACAGTAGAAGGAATCAAAAGCAGGCTAAAGAAAACAGAGCATCAGATCATTGAGCTGGAGGTCAATGTAGAAAAATATTCCCAGGCAGTGCAACAAAATGAAAACAGACTGAAAAAGAATGAAGAAGTTTTAAGAGAGCTGCAGGACAACATGAAACATAGTAACATCCATATCATAGGGATACCAGAAGGAGAAAAGGAAGAGCAAGGGATAGAAACCCTCTTTGAAAAAGTAATGACAGAAAACTTCCCTAACCTGAGGAGAGAAAATGTCATGAAAACTCAGGAAGCACAGAGGGTCACAAGGAAGATGAACCCAAACAGGCCCACACCAAGATACATCATAATGAAAATGGCAAATTTCAGAGACAAGGAGAGAATCCTAAAAGCAGAAAGAGAGAAACAGCTAATAAGATGATCAGCTGGTTTCTCAATAGAAACACAACAAACCAAAAGGTAATGGCAAAAATTATTTCAAGCCATGAAAAAGAAAGGCCTGCAACCAAAACTACCCTACCCAGCAAAGCTGTCATTCAAAATTGAAGGTGAAATCAGGAGTTTCCCAGACAAAAGAAGGCTAAAAGGATACATCTCCATGAAAACAGCATTGCAAGTGATGCTAAACGGTCTGCTTTTAAAAGATGAAGAAACAGAGAGACAGGTACACAGGTAAAGAAGGGCATAGAGGGGAGCAAAAAGGGGATGGATATATTACAATAGCAATAAAATTAAATTAAAAAAAAATGAAACACAAGTACAGAAGTACCCATTAGTGGATGATTGGATCCAAAAACTTTGGTACATTTACACAATGGAATACTACACAGCAGAAAGAAAGAACCCTACCCTTCGCAAAAACATGGATGGAACTAGAAAGTATTGTGCTTAGTGAAATAAGCCAGTCAGTGAAAGACAAATACCATATGATCTCACCCTTTACAGAACAATTATGAAAAAAACAAACAAGCAAGCAAAACAGAACCAGATACATGAATACAATCAATATACCTTTGGTGGGCAGCGGGGATCGGGGAGGAGAAGGCAAAGAAGGGGAGCAGTTTAGTCAAGGAACTAGTATGGAAGAACCATGAACATGGACAAGTGGGATTGACTTTGGAGGGAATGGGTGGGTGGGGAGGGGGACAGAGGAGCAAAAAGGGGATGGATGTAATACAACAACAAAATTTTTAAAAAACATAATAAATAAATAAATTTTTAAAAAGAAAAAAGGAAAAAGAAAGAAAATATGAGCCTAGAAAAATATCTATTCTCTAATTGTTGGATTCAGAATTTTATATATGTTCATTTGCTTTAAATTATTATTGTTTTTTCAATATTCAATATTCTATATATATTATTTTTAATTTTTTTATTTGTAAGTCTATTTTATTGATTATGCTATTACAGTTGTACCAATTTTTTCCCCTTTGCCCTCATCTGCCTTTTAGCTCCCTTACCTCCAGCAATCCTTGTTCCCTTAGTTCAAGTCCATGGGTCATGTTTATAGGTTCTTTGGCTTCTCCATTTACTTTAATATTCTTATCTCCCAATTATGCTTCTTGATCCTTGCACCTTTTCCTACATTCTACCCCTTCACAATCCCCACTGATAATGCTCCATATGATCTCCATATTGATGTTTCTATTCCTGTTCTAGTTGTTTGTTTAGTTTGTTTTTTTGTTTTGTTGTTGTTGTTTTGTTTTGTGTTGTGTTTTGTTTTTTGGATTCATTTGTTGTCAATTTACTGTTCATAGTTTTGATTTTCTTTTTCTTAAATGTTTCCCTTTAACACATCATATAATAAGGACTTGCTGATGATGAACTCCTTTAGCTTTACCTTTTCTGGGAAGCACTTCATCTGCCCTTCCATTAGAAATGATAGCTTTGCTGGATAGAGTAATCTTGGTTGTAGGTCCTTGATTTTACCACTTTGAATACTTGCCATTCCCTTCTTGCCTGCAAAAATTCTTTTGAGAAATAAGCTGACAGTCTTACGGGAACTCCTTTGTAGGTAATGCTCTGCTTTTCTCTTGCAGCTTTTAAGATTCTCTCGTTATCTTAAATATTTAGCATTTTAATTATGATGTGTCTTGGTATAGTCCACTTTGGCTTTAGCTTGTTTGGGGCTCTCTGTGCCTCTTGGATTTGTATGTCTAATTCCTTCATCAAATTAGGAAATTTTTTCTTTATAGTTTTTTCACATAAGTTTTTAATTTCTTGCTTTTCCTTTTTTCCTTCTGGCATCCTAATGAATCAGATGTTGGCACATTTAAAGTTGTGGCATAGGTTACTAAGCCTCTCCTTGATTTTTTCAATCCTTGTTTCTTTATTCTGTACTGGTTGGCTGTTAATCTCTTCCTTATATTCCAAACCATTTATTTGAACCCCAGCTTTCTTCCTCTCACCATTTGTTTCATGTGGATTTTTCTTCATTTCACTTAGTATAGTCTTCAGTCTTTCTCTTATGTTTGATGTACTCAATCAGTGCTGTGAGTTTTGTTGTTACCAGTGTTTTGAACTTTGTGTCTGTTATATTGGCTATCACCTTGTTGCTCAGTTCTCCCTCTGAAGCTTGATCTGCTCCCTCTTTTATAGTCATATTTCTCTATTTCCTCAACTTATAGCCTCTTGTGTTTGCCTCTGTTTATTAGGTAGAGCTGTCACAACTGTTATGTTGTAAGAAGCAGAGCCTTAGATATTTTTCAATGCTGGATAACCCATTTCACCAGCTTGTGGTGTTGTATGTAGGAGTGGGATCAGAGAGGAACAATAATGCTGCTTGCCCAGCACTCCCCCTTTTTCCAGCCACCTCACCTGCTTCCTATATGTGATTGGCATCCCTCCAGCTGTTTCCTTGGTGATGGTTTCCAGGTAGGTGGGTTTGCATAGGTTCTAGGACTGTGGGAGGGCCTCTAAATGAACTAACCTGACAGGCAATTTCTTCCACCATCCCAATGCCCACTGGTTTTCATAGCCAGAAGCAATGATGCGTTATTTGCCCTACATGCACTGTAAGCTGTTCAGACTGGCCTGGCTTTTATAATATGTGACTTATCATCAAACTGTCATTATTTCCAGATGATATGATAGTGTACATCCAAAACCCGATTGGCTTCACCAAAAATTTACTCAACCTAATAAGCAAATTTAGCAATACAGCTGGGTATAAAGTCAATATCCAGAAATCAAATGCATTTTTGTATACCAATAATAAAACAACAGAAATAGAAGCAAAAAAAAAAAAAAAATCCCATTTACCATAGCAACAAGAAAAAGAAAGTACTTAGGAATAAACTTAACCAAGGAGATAAAGACCTGTACTCAGAAAACTACAGAACAATGAAGAAAGAAATCAAGGAAGACACAAATAAATGGAAGTATATACCATGTTCATGAATGGGAAGAATTAACATCATTAAAATGTCCATACTACCCAAAGCAATCTACAGATTCAATGCAATCCCAATTAAAATACCAATGACAGACTTCACAGAAATAGAAAAAATTCTTCAAAAACTTATATGGACCCAAAAACACCCACGAATAGCCATCACAATCTTGAGAAAGAAGAACAAGGTAGGAGGAATCACAATACCGGACTTCAAACAGTACTACAAGACTACTGTCATCAAAACAGCATGGTACTGGCATAAGAATAGACATATAGATCAATGGAAGAGAATAGAGAGCCCAGAAATTAACCCAGGACTCTATGGTCAACTCATATTTGACAAAGAGGGAAGGAACATCCAATGGAGTAAAAACACTCTCTTCAACAAATGGTGTTGGAGAACTGGGCAGCAACATGCAAAAAGATAAAACTAGACCACCAACTTACACCATACACCAAAATCAACTCAAGATGGATAAAGGATTTAAATATAAGCAGTGCCACCATAAAGGTCCTGGAGAAAAATATAGGCAGCAAACTTTCGGATATCCTACTCAGAAATATGTTTACTGATACTTCACCAAGGGCAAAGGAAATAAAAGAACAAATCAACAAATGGGACTATATCAAATTGAAAAGTTTCTGTTCAGCTAAAGAAAATACTAGCAAAATTCATAGGGAACCAAATGTATGGGAAAACATAATTGCCAATGATACCTCAGACAAGGGGCTGATCTCCAAAATATATAAAGAACTAATGCGACTCAACACCAGGGAGACAGACAGCCTAATTAAAAAATGGGCAAGGGACCTGAACAGACAACTCCCTGAGGAAGATATACAAAGGGCCCAGAGGCATATGAAAGAATGCTCAACATCACTAGGCATCAGAAAGATGCAAATTAAAACCACAATAAGATACTACCTCACACCTGTCAGAATGGCAATCATCAGCAAATCAACAAACAACAAGTGTTGGCGAGGATGCGGGGCAAAGGGAACACTCGTACATTGTAGTTGGGAATGTAGGCTGGTGCAGCCACTGTGGAAAACAGTATGGAGTTTCCTTAAAAAACTAAAAATGGAACTGCCTTTTGATCCAGCAATTCCACTACTTGGACTATACCCAAAGAATCCTGAAACACCAATTCATAAAAACCCATGCACACCTATGTTCATAGCGGCACTATTTACAATAGCCAAGTGCTGGAAACAGCCTAAGTGCCCATCAGTGGATGATTGGATCAAAAAACTTTGGTCCATTTACACAATGGAATTCTATATAGCAGAAAGAAAGAAGGAACTTGTACCCTTTGCAACAACATGGATGGAACTGGAGAGTACTATGCTTAGTGAAATAAGCCAGTCAGTGAAGGACAAATGTCATATGATCTCACCCATTACAGGACAATAATGAGCAAAACTAGCAACAAGCAAAACAGAACCAAGTATATGAATACAAGGAATAGGCCTTCAGTGGTCAGGGGGAAAGGGGTTGTGGGGAGCAGGGAGGCAGAGGCAAGAAAGGGGTGCAGCTTAGACAAGAACCTAGTATAAAGGAACCATGGACATGGACAACAGGTGGGATTGACTTTGGTGGGAATGGGTGGGTGGGGAGGTGGACAGAGGGGAGCAAAAAGGGGATGGATGTAATACAACAACAATAAAATTTATATATATATATATATATATATATATATATATATATATATATATGACTTCTCTTTCTGCCAGTCAACCATAGCCACTTCCTTGCCACCACCACAGCTGCTGCATGGTGTCCTCTGCACCCTGCTCCTTCTACCTATCTTGATCGGCATTGCTTCCTTATATCTTTATTTAATTTCAATGCAGTTCAATTTTCTGATAGTTCTGCTTGTTTTTGTTTTGAGGTAAATGTATTCCTTATGGTTGTGAAAAGAGGTGATGTGTGTCTACCTACACCTCCATGTTGGCTATAAGTCTATTCTTAACATAACCAAAAATGTTTTGAAATTTTGTTTTGTTTTTTTTTTTGTTTTTTACCTTTTAAAGTATATCTTATTGATGAAGCTGTCACAGTTATCTCAATTTCCTTTTCCTTTGCTTTCCTTGACCCAGGACCCTACTTCCCTCCTGCAACCCCATCCTCCTTAGTTCATGTTCATGGATTGTGCATATGTTCCCTGATTTCACCCTTTTTTATATTATTCTTAACATCCCACTTTCTGTGTGTATCCTGAAGTCTCTTATTGGTGGTAATATATTATATTATTCCTGTAATTTTACCAGTTTTGCTTTCTATACTATGACAAATTGAATGTGTAATACATAGAAGTTGAGACTATAAGCTGGTGAATTGAACCTCTCACAGTTACATAGTAACATAGGTTTTTTTATTTTCTGCTTATTATTTTTGTAGCTATGTCACCATAGGTAGCCATTGGTCTGAGAAGGGGCCAGTATGGCTACTTTGGACAAGTTGTGCCTGGGATTACACAAAGGTTGCAAGTATACTGAATCCATGGGTGCCCCATGGATTCCAACCAGCTCCCGCCAAATGTGCAGATTCTGAGTCCAGCGTCAAGAGACAGGCTGAGGACTGCAGCATCTTCAGGCTTTCTGCTAGCAGGTCTTGCAGCCCACACCCCGACTACTGTAGACAGTCAAATTCCTGGGGAAGTCTCCCCCAAGACAAAGATGGAGTAGGATGTATTTCAGTTACAAATATGTTTTCCATTCCTTTGTTTTTAATGATTCTATGTCCTTATGCTTTAGGTGTGTTTATTATAAATTACATACATCTCACTTTTTAAAATACAAACTAAAAATTATTTCAACTGGCAATTTTAATTTATGCTTATTATGAATACTGTTATATTTTAACTTGTTATTATCTCAATATTTTTATGTTATTAATTTTTCTCTCCTGGCTTAAAATATATATTCCTTTTTATTTATTTGGTATTTATCTTTAAAGTTTACCATGCATATTTCCACTAATCTAAAACTAAATATTTTTTAATTTAATTTTATTGTTGTATTACATCCATCCCTTTTTTGCTCCCCTCTGTCCCCCTCTCCCCTCACCCATTCCCCACCAAAGTCAATCGCACCTGTTGTCCATGTCCATGGATCCCTTATACTAGGTTCTTGTCTAAACTGCTTCCCTTCATTACCTCTTGTTCTCCCCTCCCCCCAACTCCCTTCCTCCTGTCCACTGAAGGCCTATTCACTGTATTCATATATTTGATTCTGTTTTGCTTGCTGTTAGTTTTGATCATTATTGTCCTGAAATGGGTGAGATGATATGTTATTTGTCTTTCACTGACTGGCTTATTTCACTAAGCATAATTATTTCAAGTTCCATCCATGTTGTTGCAAAAGGTAGGGGTTCCTTCTTTCTTTCTGCTATATAGTATACCATTGTGTAAATGTACCAAAGTTTTTTGATCCAATCATCCACTGATGGGCACTTAGGCTGTTTCCAGCACTTGGCTATTATAAATAGTGCTGCTATGAACATAGGTGTACATAGGTTCTTATGAATTGGTGTTTCAGGATTCTTTCGGTATAGTCAATGTAGTGAAATCACTGGATCAAAAGGGAGTTCCATTTTTAGTTTTCTGAGTAAACCCCATACTGTTTTCAACAGGGGCTGCACCAGTCTGCATTCCCACAAAGATTGCATGAAGGTTTCCTTTGCCCCACATCCTTGCCAACACTTGTTGTTTGTTGATTTGTTGATGATTGCCATTTTGACAGGTGTGAGGTGATATCTTATTGTGGTTTTAATTTGCATCTCTCTGATGACTAGTGATGTTGAGCATTCTTTCATATGCCTCTGGGCCCTTTGTATATCTTCCTCAGGGAGTTGTCTGTTCAGGTCCTTTGCCCATTTTTTAATTAGGCTGTCTGTCTCCCTGGTGTTGAGTCGCATTAGTTCTTTATATATTTTGGAGATCAGACCCTTGTCTGAGGTATCATTGGCAATTATGTTTTCCCATACATTTGGTTCCCTATGAATTTTGCTGGTATTTTCTTTAGCTGAACAGAAACATTTCAATTTGATATAGTCCCATTTGTTGATTTGTTCTTTTATTTCCTTTGCCCTTGGTGAAGTATCAGTAAACATATTTCTGCGTAGGATATCCGAAAGTTTGCTGCCTATATTTTTCTCCAGGACCTTTATGGTGGCACTGCTTATATTTAAATCCTTTATCCATCTTGAGTTTATTTTGGTGTATGGTGTATGTTGGTGGTCTACTTTTATTGTTTTGCATGTTGCTGTCCAGTTCTCCCAACACCACTTGTTGAAGAGAGTGTTTTTACTCCATTGGATGTTCCTTCCCCCTTTGTCAAATATTAGTTGACCATAGAGTCCTGGCTTAATTTCTGGGCTCTCGATTCTGTTCCATTGATCTATATGTCTATTCTTATGCCAGTACCTGGCTGTTTTGATGATAGTAGCCTTGTAGTATTCTTTGAAGTCCGGTATTTTGATCCCTCCTACCTTGGTGAAAAAGGCGATGGATGTAATACAACAACAATAAAAAAAAAAAATGAGAGAAGAAAAAATATTGCTGTGGCTATTCATGGGCATTTTTGGCTCCAAATAAATTTTTGAAATCTTTTTTCTATTTCTGTGAAGTCTGTCATTGGTATTTTAATTGGGATTGCATTGAATCTATAGATTGCTTTGGGTAGTGGACATTTTAATGTTAATTCTTCCCATCTATGAACATGGTATATGTTTCCATTGCTTTGTATCTTCCTTGATATTTTTCTTCATTGTTTTTGTAGTTTTCTGAGTACAGGTCTTTTACCTGCTTAGTTAAGTTGATTCCTAGGTATTTTATTTTTCTTGATGCTATGGTAAATGGATTTGTTTTTTTGCTTCTATTTCTGTTGTTTCATTATTGGCATACAAAAATGCATTTGATTTCTGGATATTAACTTTATATCCAGCCATTTTGCTAAATTTGCTTATTAGGTTGAGTAAGCTTTTGGTGAAGCCTATCGGGTTTTGTATGTACACTATCATACCATCTGCAAATAATGACAGTTTGACTTCATCCTTTCCAATTCGGATACCTTTGATTCCTTTTTCTTCTCTGATGGCTATGGCTAGAACTTCCAAGACAATGTTGAATAGAAGTGGAGAAAGTGGGCAGCCTTGTCTCGTTCCTGATCTTAGGGGGAAAGCTTTCAGTTTTTGTCCATTAAGTATGATGTTGGCTTCCGGTTTCCCATAGATGGCCTTTCTCTCTCTTTTTTTTTTTTTTTT